>JAWRVF010000924.1:0-138379 GCA_036785485.1 Physcomitrellopsis africana | reverse complement strand
AGACATCTATTATAAAATAAGGAGAGGAATTTGATGAAAAGATAGGACCTTTATTAGGAGTTGTACAAGATTCCAGTTGCACGGTATTGTATGACGTGGTCTTCTATCTAAGAATACACTAGGTACCTGATTGTAGAGAGTTTACTTGAAATTTGATGGCAAAAATTCAACAAGTGATTTGTCCTCAATAAAAAGACAAATAATATAACAATCTTACAAAAGAGAAGTTATGTATATAAACTCTCTTGTATTCAAGTAGGTTTATACAAAAAAGAGTTCAAATTTCCACAAAAATCCTTCAAAACTTTATTCACCAGTAAAAAATTATTTCATCCTAATTTTTAGAGTCCAATAACTCTTGATCTAACTATTTAGTTTTTATAAAATTTACTTCAAAGTGTAGATGATTATTTTAAATTTTACTACAAAAAAGAATCAAGTGTAAATTTGTTTTCAATCATCTGATATCTCAAAACTCCTAGTAGGTGCTTAAAACCATAGCTCAGAGACACTTGAGCACTATTTTCCTTATATCTCACAAATCCAAAATTTTAATGCCACAAAAATTTTTCATATAGTCTTGTAATATAAATATATACACTCTTAAAAATTTTGAGCCAAAAATCTATCAAATTGCCTAAGATATAGCTCAAAATGTAACCACTAGTTAAGCGGGGTCACTTACTGCCCTTAACTTTCAAGCACTGACTTCAACTCCTAATATCTCCTTCATTCTAGCTTGAATTTTATCAAGCTGCATATAAAAATATAGCCGTGAAAGTATTCTCTCCAAACCTAGTTGCCAATCCTTAATTGCTCTGTGTATGTATGAGTTATATCCAAAAGAGTGACAGTAGGTCCAAAATCAACACCTTAACTTTGAGGATCTATAACTTCTTCATAAAAAGTGCAAATCACACAAAATTTGTACTTAAATCACATCCAAAAATCTAAACCTTATGATCCTAGCCTTTGATGTTCGACTCCCTTTAAAAGACAAATCCTAACTCTTAATAAACCCTCGGGCAGTCTCTTTGAAGCCTACTGGATATGATTTTTGGCCAATTAGAATAGAGATTTCTATCATCCACCTCTTTTCATCCACATAGATGGCCAAACTATCCTTTTTATACTAAAAATCCTTTTCTAATCCTTCTTCTTATAAGATTTACATACTTTGTGCTTTAAGCACCAAATAAAAGAAGTAAACTAAGATTTTAAGAATCACCAATGTCTAATAAAGGTGACTTAAGATATATATAAGTTATTGTCAATATAAATCAATCTCAAATCACTATAAAAAAAAAAATAAGATTATATAAATCTCAATAATAATCCTTTTAATAGATCCTTTATAAATTAATAATCTAATCACATCTTGTAATCAATAAAAGTCCACTAATATGGCTCTCATTTAACTATGTAATAAATTGTACATTAAATATACATATATAATTTTTTCATATAGTAGCCAAACCACAACACGACAACAGTCTCTATTATAGCTAAACAAGCTCATTTTTTGACATATTGTCTTTTTTGATAGCCCTACTATTCATCTTGTAGTTGTGTCCTTTGTTCGGATAATGTTGAGCAGTGTATTTAGATTCTCTACAATATAAACATAATCTTTCTTGATGACGATGAATTTTTTCTTATTCAGTAAGAGGTTTAAAATATACCACATCAATTTGCATGTCTTCTATTTCTAAATGTACATATTGAGAAGATGTTGATGTTGCCATTGTATTGTAGTAACATTGAGGCTTCCTTGTACAACTCTCTAATCAAAATTCAAAAAGCCAATTATCACACTTCACAACAAAATCAATTGCTTGACTCAATGTTTGAAAATCGGATAAGTTGAGTATCAATTTTTTTTACCTCATATTCTAGTCCATAGAGAGATTAGCTAATAAGCACAACTTCATCCCATTTGGTGTCAATTGCTAATTATCAAAATTATGAAGCATATGATGTCACTGATTAATTGTCTTATTACAAGATATGGATCTTATTGGTTGCAACACAAATTACATCATGTTTTCCATATATAGATCAAAATTCTACTAAAAATGACTCCAAGTTATCCAATACTGGATCATGTCATTCAAAAAAAGATAAAAATTATGATAAAATAGAATCTATTAATAGAATTCTAATAAACTTGACTTATGATCCCTGGATTGGATAACTTTGAAATTAAAATTCAATCACCAATTGTACTTGATTGACAAATCCTTGAAACTTAGATTTAGTGCCATCAAACTTCTCTAACAAATTAATTTTTTGTTTTTTGATGCTTGAATGATATTCAATTGTAAGTGAAAGGATAGTCCAGTCTTAATCAAGAGTGAAGTTATAAAATCAAGAATAAGAGACTAGATTGATATCAAGAATAAGGCAACACTTTGGATTGCTCTAAGATTTGAGTTTGCAAGACTGAGGTGCTCCTTAGTCTTCCCTCTTATTTATATTATAAGGCCTATATCTTATTGGATCTTTTAAGAGTGTCTTAGAAGATTTTAGAAGCTTGAAAAAGATTCTAAAAGATTCTAAAAAGTCTATGGAAGATTTTAAAAGATTACAAAAGATTCTAAAGGATTCTCAAAGACTATAGAAGATTTTTAGAAGACTAAAAAAGATTCTAGAAGGTTGTAGAAGATTTTAGAAAGCTATGAAAGATTCTAAAAGACTATAGAAAGTTCTAGAAAGTGATAACTTAAAATATGTCTATGACATCACTTTTTCTTCTAGCGACGAGTTTCACGAGGAGTTGAAGCAATTTGATGACAAATCATATACGTAAGAAATCTAGAATTTATTGGAGTAGAGAAGCAACATATTTTGTCTTATATTCATTGATTATTGATACAACATGATCTTTGAGATGGCATTGATGACCTCCAGATATAATCTCTATTAAACCAACGTTCCATCTAAGAATTTGTTCTTTCTTGCGACTTTCAAAACATCTTCTAAATATAATTTTTTATCTACTTCGAGTCACCATTCCAACTTCAAGGAGTATTATCAAAGCTCAAGCATTTGAATTGAGATTTTTGTGATGAAGCTGTATCCCCGAAGACTCCAAACGTGGCCTTACTTAACATTAGAATATTCTTTCTTTGCCTTATTCATGTTCTTCAAACCCAACAAATTGTAAAAGTTGTAATGATTACTTAATTGCTTATATGGTTGAAGAGTCTTTTGGCTCTTGTTCCTACAATTCTCTTAAAATACAAAGATTTCACATGTTTACTAATAAGCTTCTAATAGGATCTATTCTATCTTAAAAAAAAATACAAATGCAAGTCTTCACATGGCTCTTTTTTTTTTATATTGGTCTTCTATTATTAATAGAAAGTATCATTTAGAAGCCAAGAGATGTTGTTGTCCACAAAATCTTCAATGAAAATTGAATCTAGATTTTTTAGGATATTGTTCATGAAATTTGTGAATTTTCTTAGATGCATTTTTAAAATTATCTGAAGATTCTCATATTTTTTTATTAACTCCATAGTCCTTCCAATAGATAAAATATTCTAATAGTCTATATTTTATATGTAAATCTAATGTTTCATCCACTTCATATTTAAACTCTTAATTGACTTCAATTCGAATTGGTAGTGGAATAGTTCTTCTAACAATATTTGAATTATAATAGGTTTCTATAAGTGAGACATGAAAGATTAGAAGAATACGCATGCTACTTGGTAGTTTAAGATGGAAACATACTGGATTTATTTTATATAGAATAATAAAAGGTCCAAGTCTTTGATAGTCTGATTTCCGATGTCACGTTGTAAATTAAAACATAATGTGAAAGATATAAAAAAATGTGTTAATATAAAAAAATTAAGATTAGAAGAGGAGAGGATGAAAAAGAAAAGGAAATGTGGTTATAACCACATTATCTTGGATGTTATAGTATTTATCACAAGCTCAGGGATGATAGGTAGGCCAAACTACTAATTTCCTACTGAAATTTCCACTAGGAGTACCAAGTCATGAAGCCAAAGATTTCTACAGTGAAGTCAAGTGGATTTGAACTCACGTCAGCTCCAAAGTAGCTAAGAACTTAACCACACAAGCTTCTTTGACTTGGCAATATAGGATGTAGTTCTTTTTTTTTTTTTTTCTCTAATCTAATCTAAATTGTTTCTTCCTACTTGTTAGATTTTCTTCTATTTTATTTTAGATCTACTTTATCTTTATTCTTTTCTCTCTTAGATCTAAACTTAAATGTTGTGGACTGAAATTAGAAGAGAAGTTGGTAGAAAAATGATAGTAAGAAGATAGAATAGAAATTTATCTCAAAAAGTGAGATTTCTTCAAGTTAATCCAAGATAAAAGATTAAAGAGGTGGGAAGACATGGCTGAGGTGTCTCTTTGACCAAGGGAAGAAGGGAGACTAGGCAAGGATGACAAGGAAGGGTCGTAAAGAAGAAGGGAGAGAGTTTTTTTTTGAAGGTGTATAGGATTTTTATATAGGCAATGTATATTTTTTTATGTAGAGGAAGCTTGGATAAGATTTTAAGTGCAATTTTTTACAAGTTTGTAGTAGACAAGATAAGAAACATGTAGAGATAATTCTCATATCTTTTGATTAAATATCAAGGGAGATATGAGTCATCAAAGTTATAAGTATTTATGACTAGGGCAGTGAGGGTTACTAAATTTCGGGTCTTGGCTCTTGGAAATTACTTGGACTCTAACAGCGAAATTTGTTGGATTTTTATTTCTTATAGAATTAACTACTTTGTATCAAAATCTCAAGTCAATATGATCTCTGAACAAAGAATTATGAGTGAAATTGTAACCAAGATTTGGATGAAAAGAGAAATAGAGTGAAGGCAGAATTGAGGTTTGTATGGGCAGTATATGTGTGTGGGTTTTTTTGGATATAAAGAGAGTTAGGAGATGAATTTGAGTGTGAAATTTGATAAATATGATATATATAAGTTAGAAAAGAGATAAAATCAAGTTTGATACTTATTCGTTTTATGAATCAAATGTTATGCTCTTTCAAAGTGACAGGGGGTCTATCTCTAAGTCAATGAAGTTTGAGGGAGCATATCTTTGTGATCAGAGTAGCATTTTGAATAAAATTTATTGAAGTTTGTAGATATATGAATCTATTAAGTTGTGTAAATAATTGATTACTATTGGAGTTATGTTTAAAGAGTTATGAGAAAATTTGTGGTCAGATCTAGAGTTGTTAGAAGACAAAATTAAAGAAGAAGGGTAGAGTCTATAACTCTAGTTCAAAGAGGACTTTTGGAGCAAAAATTAGAGGACATTTACAACATAAAGCAAGCAACAAGCCTACCAAATTTCAATACTTAGGTCTTTGTTTATAAGGAGCAATGAAGATGTGAAGCAAAGGGGGTCCAAAATCTAAGGCAGCATGGAGGGTTTATTTTGACAACATGGTTCTCCCTAACCACATGAACTATAATCAAAAGATTTATGGGATTTGCTTTCTTACTTATTTAAGTGTCTATTGTTCAAATTTTGTTATAATTGATGTGATATCCTAGGATTTATGATCAAAATTCATCAAACTATATATAAAAATTATAGCCAAAAAAAATTTCTTTCTAACTTTGGTCGTCAATTCTTTATTGCTTTTTATATGTACAAGTTATACTACAAAGAATGACAATAGATAAAATTTCAACACCTTAATTTTAAGTGCCTATATCTCCTTTATAAAAACTCTAAGTCACTCATTTTTTCCACCAAAACCATAGCTAAAAATCTAAACTTGTTGAACTTGGCTTCTAATGTTTAAATGCTTTCAAAAAAAACCCTAATTTCTAATAAGGCCTCAAGCAGCTTCTTTGAAGTCTATTAGATATGACTTTTAGTCAATAAGAATAGATATTTCTATTATCCATCTTTATTCATCTATATAGATGGCCTAATTATTCTTTTTTATATTAAAAATCTCTTTTTCATCTTTTTTATAATAAGATTTATATAATATGTATTCTAAATACTAAATAAATAAAATAAAATAATATTTTAAGAGTCACCAATGTCTAATAAAGGTGATTCAAAATATATAAAATTTATTATTAATATTAAATCAACTTCAAAGTCACTATCAAAAAAAAAAAAAATTATATAAATTTTAATAATAGACTCAATAAACTTTTGAATAAGCCTTTTAAAATGGATTTTTTTTAAAGTAATAATCTAATCACATTTTGTAACCAATAAAAATCTACTAATATAGCTCTCATTTAGCTACATAATAAATTATATATTAAATATATATGTACAATATTTTTATATGATAGCCAAATTACAACACACTAACAATGGCTCTTAAATTTAAAGTGGTGGTTCCATTCATGATTGGAGTCTCAAATTCAAAACTTAGATTTGATAAGACTGCTGCAATACCATATTAGAATAGCAATTTGCGTTCTTTTAATCAAAGAAGTAGAATTCTCTTGTATAAATATACATAAGATAGCAAGATTCAAGTGCCCACTTGGTAGTGATGACTTTGTAGTGGTGGTCCTTTGTGTAACCATGTTTCTTTCTTTGATATTATTGATGAGTTTAACTACAAGATAAAGTGCATCCTAGCTACTTCTTTGTCTTATCATTATTAAAAAGATGTTGATTAGATCTTATTATCATTATTCTATTTTTACTTACTGCCAAATATCCAACATTGTGGCACTATCCGTACCTACTACCAGTAGCTTGTAGTAGACCATTACTAGTCCAATAACTTTAACTAACCTAATTTCTTATATCAATCAAGTCCATAGGTAAAATATTTTATAATTGGTATTTCCATACCAATTTCTTTGTCACTTTATCAATGACATTTGATTTGAATAAATTTGTAAAAATATAGGTTGATTTTTTGTTGTGCCAACTTGATCTTGAGAATTAATTTTCATAAAATCATTTTCATTCTTTGATTCTAATTTGAAGGTCATTTCTCTAAATGGCTTTTATATTAAATTATTCTAATCATTGAGATAAATTAGCATTAAAAAACTTCATCTTATTACGAAATTAAAATGAGCTATTCTTTTTTTGATAATACAAGTAGTTAATATGTATTCACAAATTTTGACTTTGTCCATTTAATTTATTAAATTTTAATAATGAATAGCAATACATCTAAACTTAAATATTTTTTAGTTTTTTTTATCAATCTTGGACTATTTAATGTGGGCAACTTGAAATTATATGTATAATCTAAAGTTTTTAGATAGTTCAAATTAGGTTGTTCAAATTAACTTATGGCCTAGCAAATTCTTAATATCTATGATACAATGTGACATATTAGTGTATAATAATATCAAAGTATTGTAAATATTAATTTATTTCTTATTTATTTATATGAGTCTTATTTTTCTTTTTTTTTTGCAATTCATTATAATAAAGATTTAAAAACAAAAAAGATTTGTAATTTTAAAATTTGATTACAAAGACAACTTTTTTATTTATATAAATAATAGAGGCTATGGAAAATTAATATAATGACTAAATTAGACTTTAAAGAATAAATTTTATCCAAAATTCAAGCTTGTTGTAAAAAAAGAAAAGATTTGTTTTATTTTTTATTTTTATTATTTTATAAAATAAAAATTTATAAATTTTTAAGATTAGTTTAGAAAAAGATACAAATTTACAAACTAAATCATTAAAAGTTGACTTCTTTATAGACTAATCTTTAAAAATAATTAACCATATTTTTTATATTTAATTCTAAAAAAGATTTAAAATATCATGCTTCAAGAAATAATTTAGTTGTTTGATTTATAAATTAGAATTAGATGTATATTATTATATAAAAAAAAAAAATCATTATAAAAACATCATAGTTAAGTACAATAGAACATATTATGATGCTAAATAAGGAGACTTAGAAGCTATGATATTATAACCTACCTAGACAATATTAATGATTTTGAATATGATAACAATAATTTTCAAAGGAAAATAATAAAAAAAGAAAATTTCATCATAAAAATATAAAATTATCTACAATAGAATTTAACATAATTGTTTTACAAAAATATAAAGAAATAATTTTGAAAAATTATAATCTTTAACTATGTAGATTTTATAATAAAAATTTAATTTAAATTATTAGAATTTTAAATTTTAAATAAATTATTTAATTTAAGTATTAATTAATCAATATATAAAATATTTATTATAAGCTTATATATTTATAACTTCAATAACTATTGGCTAAAAAAGCATTGAACCTTTTTAGCTTGCTTGACAGGGTTTGGACTAAAGAATAACCTTATGCATATAAGTAGATAAAGTTGCCCTTATCTAACTTGGATAGATTACAAGCTTGCTTTGATCTTGCCTAGTAAGAAAGCTAAAATAGTTTATTTAGTTTAGGACACCTTTGTTTAGTACACATCTTTAAATATATTCTTGGTAACCATAGAAGGTTATTGTAAAACTAATTAAACTTAAGTCCAATTTGATAATTAAATCTTAAAGCTTTGAAATGCATTAAATATATAAATATTATAAAAATTTATTTGAATAAGAAATAATTAAAAATTAAAATAGAAAAAAAATAAAAAATAAAACATATAACTTTTAATTCAAAGAAATTATTAATTACTTAAATAATAAAAAAAATATAGATTTCCCTGTAATCCTTTAATATGCATATTTTTAATTTAATATAATTTTAATTTAAAAAAATATTATTTTAAAAAATGATCAAAATTTAAATAAATAAAAATAAAAATTTAAGCTTAAGATTGCTAATAACTTTGTCTATTTCTAGTTGCAAAGTTCAATTTGTTGATTGACAATCCAATAAAATCAAATGCATAATCTTGTTAGAAGTTAGATATTAACTAAAAAATTTAAAGTCTATTATTTTATAAATTCAAAATATTTATTGGTTTCAATATGACTTTCTTGAAAATTGAAGTGATTATTAAAGTTTCTAATTAGAATATAATTGAGTGCTTTATTAATATATCCATAGTTTTGATATTAAGTCAAAGCTTTTGTTATCATATAATCACATATTTTTTCATATATCTATTAGAATATAATTTTTAATTAAAAAATATTATAATTTATATACAAATGAATATATATTTCTTTATTTAATATATTAAATATTTATATTAAAAAAATTAATATAAAAAATATAATTTTTAAATTTATTTTTCTTCAAATTAAAACATGAATAGAAAAATACCAATTTCTTACAATTGATTGGATGTCTATAAGTTGTAGTCTCTTTTCTTTTATTTTCTTGTATTTTTTAAAAAACTAGATAAAAGTGTAATACTAATTTTTAGATTAAATGACTATAAATAATTAAAAAATAATCACATTAATAAGATATAAGACACAACACTTTTTAAACTAAATTATAATATTTCTTTTACATTAGCAAATTGGATTGATAAAACATTTTAGTAACTAGTTTTTATAAAATAAATAGTTATTTTATACTCATTAAATTTGATTGGATTATTTTTAGTTGGACCTAGATAGTTTGACTTGGACAATCTAAGTTTTGGTACCTAGATTAAAATAAAAGAGCCTAATCTAATATAGACATATGAAGTTGGATTACTTAAGGTATAATAATGCATAGTAATATTAGGTGTAGTTATATAATCATGGAGGTTATTGATGCATTGTAATTTTGTAAGTAGATATTAAAAGCAAGTGAAGATTTAATATAATAAAGTATAATTTTTGTTTGTTTCTTTTATTTTAATAATATGCATGTACTTATAGTACTTCTATTTTTATATATTAGAATTAGTTTTGATATTTTTTGTAATAAAATTTTCTTTTCTTTTTCTTTTCTATAATATAACTTATTATAATATTTACCATTATTATATATATTTTTAGAATATAAGTTATTATAATATCGGATATAAATAAACATTGTTATTTTTTCTTTGTTCACCTATGTTGTAATGAATTCAAAACTTACAGTAGAAGAGAAGCAGGAAAGAAGAAGAGGAGGGGGAGAGAAGAGACGAATAAAGAGAGGAAGAAAGAGAGAATGAAAATAAATAAATAAATAATTAATTAATTAAATAACAGAATTTAATTTTTTTATTCTAATGTTGCATTTGAAATTTCATTTTTTGTTTTGAAATACCACCTATTTATAATAAGTTCTAAATTTAATATATAGTATTATTTTAATCCAATCTAAAAATATTTTTTAAAATTAAAAATATATTTTTAGAAAGTTTCTTTATTATTATATATAAAAAAATTATGAGATTTATAAAAAATTTAGAAATTCTTGTAATACCATTATATTATATTGTTACAAAAATACCAAGTTAACTTAATAACACTATTGTTTGTGTTTTTTTATTTTATTATATTTTATTTTTGATTTACCACATTGTTAAATATTATGCTCTTACATTTAAAAAGAGGTTAATTTTTCTTATAAATGGCATTAGTTCCTCTAGCTTATGATTTAAAGATTTTATTTAAATATCATTTTTTAAAAATATAGGTTGTACAATTTTGTTTTTATCACAAATAAAAATTATTTCTAGCATTATTAAAATAATAAAGACAAAGACAATAGAATAATCATCAATTTTTTTAAAATGAGAAATAAAAAAATATATAATATTAATAATAATATTATATTCTAAGAATAGAAAAATTATATACATTATTTTGACAACATGTAAAAGATAAATAAATAAAATTGGTAAAGTTATCTTTTTTTAAAAAAAATTAATTAAATTATACTAATATTATTCAAAAATACACAAATCTTGAATGTCAAAGATACAATTTTTAATTAAAAAACTACAATAAATTTGATTCTATTTCAATTCTATAGCTTGTGAGTCATTGCCTTGATATTTATTTAAAGTTAATTTAATTTTTTCTATAGTGATTAAAAAGCATTAATTAATAAATTCAATAAATTTGGTTATATTTAAAAACAAGCAAGTATATTTATAAGTTTATATTAAATAATAGAGGAGAATTAAAAAGTAAAAATTCATACGTAGTTAAAAGATAAATTTAAGAAACTAATTAAGAAGGATAAGGTCTTAAAAGAAATCAAATTTGTAGATAAATATTTCTTTTATCATATTGAGACCAATTAGTGATACATCTTTTAAAGTAATTTCTAATCTAAAATCATTATACAAGAGATTTTATAGTTTACAAAGACCTTTAGCTATATTGCAATCTCAAGAAACATATTTTAATAAATCTTAAATAACTTTGTAATAATTTTAATAAATAAGAGGACTAATCTATAAAATCTAAAACTCTTGAGAATAATTTTAAGCTAGGCGTAGTACCCTTAGTTATAGATAGATCAAACTAATATAATTTTAAATTTTAATTAAGTTATCTAAATTTTATGATTTAAAATAAGAATCCATCTAATTTATTAACATAAATCTTTTGTTGGAAAAATTGAAGGTGCAATTATAATGTATAAAAAAATTTAGAGGATCTTGTGATATAATGAAAAAGGAGAAGCTATGTTTATTCTTTTGGTTTTTGGAAAAAAATTAAATTACTGAATTTAAATGCAACATCAAAACAGAATTTTTATTTATTTATCCGAATTTAATTATATAGGTGTTAATGTGCCCATGCTAATATTATTTAATAGAGTATAGTAACGGAAATGAAGTCAAGATTATTATCGTAGTCGATTAAAGGAATGTATATAATAGTAATAAATTAAATACAAAACATGGTAATCATACAGAGCAAACAGCCATGTGTAATAAATGCACCGGGAAGTGAACACTGGGAACTCTCGTCGAACAGAATGAGAACTGGGAACCCTCATCGAAAAGCATGGGAACTCCGCGTGTTCCCATGGACCAAGGTATGAGAGCTTCAGCAAGCGGGGTAGGTGCAAAGCTATTGTGCTGGAGTGCCTTACGAAGCCTGAGCTCCCCCTTCCCGAGACAGGGGCACTTTGGCAAGAGGCACACCGGCAGGTCGCCAAGGCACATAGCAGCTACAAGATTAGGTCTGCTTCAGTAGTGCGTAGTTCCTTGGACCTTGTTGCAGTCGCAATCGCGCGCGAGTTGGAAGACGTAGGTTGTCATCGTTGGAGGTGCAAGAGGTCCGAAGGTTGGAGGTCCTCTTTGCAGGGCACCAGGTTCATCATTGAGGAAACTCAGACTTATAGGGCGGTTAGAAGATTGTCCGAGGAGGCGATCCATGCGGCGGAAAATTCGGAAGCCCAGCAAGCAAGAGGTGAATTCTTCGGAAATGGGTAGTCTCTGGGATGGTTTTGGCCTTCTGTCAACTGGCTCAGGCGACCCAGGTTGGTGCGGCATCCAACGATTAGTAGAGCACGTTTTCTCAAGAGACGTAAGTTCGTTTCATATTCGTGTTTTCAGATGGTTAGTTTTCTTACTGTTTGACGCGAGTAAATTGGGCTTGATAATCTGGAACAGTTCCCTCGTGGATTTTCTCGTTAAGGACAATCTGGCGCCAAACTGAGACTCTAACGCAAAAGCTGTGAAAGCCCAACAAGATAATTCCATTGTGCATATATATTCGTTTCCTGAACTGTAGGATAGTTGTGGATTCATGGCGTTCATGTGGTTTAGATGTGTTTTGTCGCCCATTTTCGCGTCTCCCAGCACGATGGTCCTGTCATCTAGAATTCTCTTCTATTGGGATTCGAGTGTCGTATGGGGGATCAATATTCACCTTAATTGCGTTTAACGAACATCGAAAGAAATTGAGATGGACTAAGTTCAATTCCCTCGATCGCCATTTTACGTCCTTGAAGAGTATCATACATCATAAGATCTGCAAAACTGATTGAGCTGAAATTGTGGCTCACTGTAGCGATGTCATGATGAAGAGGAAACACATCGTTGTATTCTACACTTTCCAAGTATGCGCGAACTGTTCACCCATGAGGAGGTGGAACAGGCCCTGGTCCAGCTTGGATGGAAACCTCTTACCAAACGAGGAGGTTGGCGCCGCTATTTCAAAAATGAAGAGCCCACCCTACCTTACGGTTTGCCAACTATAGCCAAACTGCCTGCACGATCATTCGTGGACGTCCCCAAGCACATGATTCTTGACTTCGTCAGAACCGTTAATAAGCGAGAAAATCGTAATTTGTTTTGCTGCTGGTGAGCACTACTACTCAAACTTCTGCATCTAGAATTTCATCCCAGAACCCATGAGACGTCAAGATAATTTTGTTGTTAGAATGTGCTGGAATTTTGTTCTTGTAACTGGGGTAGTCTGATGTAGAAAGCGCCATGGAAAGGTACCATCATGCAGAGAAATAATGATTCATAACCCGCTTATTTGAATGCTGTGGATTGTGGTTGGAAAGCAGGGAACACAGGGGAGCATTATTAGTTTCTGCAGGAGATCGGGCTCTCCTCAATTGACCTTCGTGTCAACTTTTCAAATATTAGGTCGTGCTCCTCAGATGGCATTGGTGGAGTTGAGAAAGTGGAAGAATCATGACCACGTTGATTGCTTATTTGAACTTCGAGATCTGTTCACTGTGGCGTCTGACGACCTGAGAATGTAACGAAAGCTGACCTGTGGACCTAAATTCCTATATTGTTGCCCTTCTTACCGCTTTTGAGTTGATATTGATTTTTTGGGGCACCTTGTGAATGCCATCGATCAAATCTGGAGGCACCTTAACTTACTGTTGCATTTGATCCTGTTCTAGGTACTAGACATGCTAGCGCGTTAAGGAAGTTCAGAGATCGCCTCTCACTTAGTTGAGCTTCATTTCGTGAGTAATTAACAGGGAAACAGTGGGCGCACGTCTAAAGAATTTAATGATGATGATGTTCGCGAAGAGTTTCTCGGAGTCAAGTTGGTACTGAACTTATTGCAACTTGAGGAGTTTTACCTTTGCGTACTCTTGAGGAGTCCTTTTTAGCGTACTCGGAATCCATAAACAGTGTTCGTTACAGTGGATGCAAGAACGTTAGGGAATTAAGATGATTGTAAAGGATATAAATAATGTTGTGCCGTGTGAGTCAAGCCGGTGACAGTAGAGCAAAAATGAAAGCTCGAGGTGGAGGCCAGAATTTAAAGTACATTCCACCTTTCTCAGTTCTACAGTCTAGAAAAGCAAGATTACAAGTCCAGATCAGACACTCTTGTGCTTTAAGAGTTGTACAAAAACAAATTGAACTTTGAGCTGTGTACAATTCTCTAAATGTGCATATCGAGAGACAAGTCAATACTGGAAACAAATGCGGATCAATGTTTCTACAGGGCAGTGCAGAATTCTTCTGGATTGTCCTCACTACATATTGGATTGAGTAGCATCAGGTGCAGTTGGAGCAGAGTTGCATGAAAAGCCATTACATACAAATGTGCCAAAACATAACATTATAATTATGAGTCGTAGGCTAAGATAATGTTTTTAGAAATTATAGAGGTCTTTTTGGAAGATGTGCAGACAACTGGCTATTTTTCATGAAACTAAACATGACCGATGCATAAGACATCCCTTGAAGCTTTTATACCAACATCTTACAATGGCAAGCCTAGGTCGTTTCCAACTCCAATACCGATCACTTGCAGAATGTCTATGTCCATGATCTGGTCACAAAAAATGTGGCATCTACCATAAACCGCGACCATCATCAACGACTATGATCTGGAATGAAATACTAATCAACACTTCGCCAATCAGCATTGCAAGTTCAGATAATCATTGACCAGACTTCCTGTTCACAGAGAATTTTGAATCTTCTAACTTCTGCGTAGTTTTGTAGTTTAGATGTTGAATTCTGGTTCTAGAACCAATTAAATCTGCTCTATTTAGAACGTTGAGTTAATATTTTTCTGCATATTCGATGAAGAAAAATGACACATACAAGCGATATTGGGTGTTGGTTGTCAGTTAGTCGACTTAAGATCACTGACTGTCGCTTAATCGCTCTAACAGTGGTGTCAACTTCAAACTGATAGTATATGATATTCACTTCTAGCTAAAAGTTATAGCAGTTAGTATTTTGCGTACCTCAAGAAGTACCTGTCTTCTGTAATCGGATTCCTGTTTTCTGTAGCTTCGATGAGACCTCAGGTAGTTGGGGTAACGACATGTTCTAATGGTCACCGTTTTCCATAATTTTGCATCATCCTAATTCAAGTACCGAATTATTAGTGAACTTGCGAAAGCGATAATTTCAGTGACCAACTTGTGACAGTCGCAATTATTGTTCCCAATACTCTACTTGCTTGCGAAAAAACTGATGGTCATTAAGGCAATCACACAAATGGTTTCCATGATCATCTCCACGAGTAGTCAAAATGAATAGGTCGGAAAGCTGGAATTGAAAATATGGGATGCCAACTGGAACTTGGCAATTCGTTGGTTGTTGTAGACAGTCTGTCAACGGCTCCTACACTGTAGAGGATTGCACACCTCGGCAGGGCATATCGTTGTTGACAGGTGGAAGCAGCACGCTGACATATTGAATGCGCTAGCATCTGATTGTGTTACAAGAACTGCCACGCTTGCCGATATGGATGCTGTTGGTGGTGAATCATTCTTAATAATCCTCTTGTGAGACAATTCATTCGCTTCAGACAGCGAAACAGTTCAGCGGCAAAAGCAGAATTACTCCTTTCCCCTTGTTTTCAGCAATTACAAGTTCTTCTTGTAGTTAACAAGGGTTTAAGTTTGCTAAATCGGTGACATCGATAGCTGAGCCTTTCAGTAAATGCATATTGATTTTGCAATTAAGGAGAAATAATTTCCACTCATATTTTGCTAGTAAATACTTTTCTTTTGATCAAAGTGGCATCCCTTACCACATTTTCAGGTGCAGAAAATAATGTCACCAAAGTGATCTCATAACTCCTTCCGAACCGATGCGATACGGTAAATTACCTCAGATTGCGACTTTGATATTCTAATTCATCACGTTACGGTGTGTCAGACATGTCAATCTCATTGCATTGCCCAGTGACCGACACTCATTTGCTGCAATACAGTCCTTGAAAATCACAGAGAAATGATTGCCGGCTCAACCAAGTCATCAAATCACAGCACCTAAATATATCTCCCATTTAGAACCGACACGGCACAGTGAATTATTACTTAGGTGATCCTGCTAGTGTTCATAAACTAATCCAACATCCTGGTGCAGGTACGGAGATGACCAACGGACCAGATGCACACACACATGCATGGGGCGGATCATCATCAAGCTAGCAATTGCTCATATAAACTCCAATTCTCGTCCCCATTTCAGCAAATTATCACCAGCTCTCACACTTGCACAAGTCATCTCTTCGTTTCATTTATTTTTCTTCAGCCTCTTGCCATAGTTGCTGCATCAAAAGTATCACGATGGCTAAAGTTTTTGGAAGTGTTGCAATTGCAGTGGGGATGTTGCTGGTCCTAGCAGCAGTGGTAGAGGGTCAGGGAGCCTGCAATGCCGCGACCTTACAACCATGCCTTGCGGCCTCCAGAGGAACTGCTTTCCCAACCACGCAATGTTGCGAGGCTGTTAAGAACGTCGGGGGTACAGCTGATGGTCCTCAGTGCCTGTGCACCTTGACCACCAGCGCTGTTGCCAGGGCCAATGGCGTGCAACCTGATGCTGCCATGGCTATTCCACAAAAGTGTGGCCTTCCCGTTCCCAAGGGCTTCATGTGCAACAGTAAGCTTCTCTTTTCTTTCTTCTCATGTTGACGGACGAACATCTTCTTCACACCACCAATACATTTTGATCATGGAACTTCTAACGCAGTAAAGATATTTCATTACTTTTCAAGTCTTCTTCAATGACGACTAGTCGCTACACCTCACATGGTATCTGTTCATTAATGCTCGCAGACAAGCCAGTTCCTGGCTCCTAGACACACAGACCTCCTCCCGGTGCTGCAAGAAATGAGGTTGCTGTGAAATGCCGAGAGAAGCGAATGTTGATTGTCGAAGCAGCAGTGAATGTGCCACACATTGATCATACGGATCTGTGATGACTCCTGTGATCGAGTAGTAGTAATTAGGCTGTAAATTTGCGTAAATAAGTTACTTCCAAAGTACCGCAAATGCACGACCATTTGCTGGGCACTTGCGTATTCAGAGCCAGTGTGAACTTGGGATTTATTTATGTAAGTGAGAATGGACTATTTCCTTATCAATTTTCTTGCTGTGAGGGATGTGAATCAGCTGAATGTTACAGCTTGAAGATTGGCTGTTGATGTCGATGTCTTGCTCTCCACTTGTGGTGTTGGGTCCAAGCAATTCGCTGGTTTGGGAGGGGATCACATTTGCAGCATGCCTTGAAGAGGCTCTTGTTGCACAGTGCAGTAATTTCCCTGTTTATGACCACAAGCTGCTCTATCGAAACATCCATCTAGACACTTACTAAACCAAATCTGCAGTATTGAGTTTCAAAATTATTCAGAAAACGACAATTGTTTTGAAAAAAGTAAATGTAATCAAATGTTTTGTTTTAGAAACGTACTTAATATAAGAAAAATTCCAAACATGTTTCATTTTCCGTATGTGAGCGTAGAGGATTGTAGTGTGATTATATTAGTTCACTCTTCATGCTGTATGTGGTTACATTTTTTTTATGCCCTAGTCACCACTAAAAAAAATGCCCTTGTGTTGTAGCTGAAGCACTGACTGCTTGCCGAAATTGTCGCTTATCTTCTTCTATCCCTTTACTACCTTCTCATCATAAGTCAGCATTAATTTCTACCACACACTAATAGAAATGTGAACTACCTTAATGCCAAATCAACACCCATCTAATTACCTACAGAAAGTACTAATAATTCAGGTAAAATACGTTTATTTTCAAGTGACATACAAGTCACATCAATACAGTGGGCAAGTTCAAGGGTATTTTGATAAAATTGTGGATGTACACAAACAGTGGGTGGGGTGTGCAGAGAAATTCAGAGGTGTGCATTTACAAAAAAAATAAAAATAAAAATACCGATTAATAAGTTTAATCTAAAAATACATCAGGAATTTTTAACTATAACCTTAAAAACGAATCAATACACAAATAGAGTGAAACACTATTGAAGACAATGACCCAATACATCATAAATGCAAATGTACTGAAGTACAAGAAAATATTGTCCTGTCTTTCTCTTCAGTTCAGATTCAATTAACACAACAAACATCATCATTTTCCAGCAGGGTACTATAAGAAGGATGTATAAACAAGAGCTCAATTTGAAGGCTCATTCATCAATCTTCAACACTCATCTCAGGAATCCTATAGATACGCCGCTGAACGAGGCATACAAAATATTAGCCCGCAGTAGTGTCCAAGATGGCAATCACAATGCAATCATCTCCAATTATATGACCTTTTCGATCCATGCACTTATAGCCAATATTGAATCATGGGAGACATCAAGAAACAACACTCCTGTCACACAATCGTGTATTTTTCTTCAGACTTGATCTAGAAGAACTAAACTAACGTGTGAGGGCTGTTCTTAGCTTTCAGCTCAGACGCCTTTAGGGTGCGTCCTCGTGGTAGTAACCCAGTTAATTGTGGAGCAGCTCCAGTATACACGCTTTGATTTCTCCGCTAAATCTGAAGCACTCTCTAAGCACGCTAAGCACTCGCACACATCTGTTATGAACTTATACGTTCCCACAAGGATTTCTCTCATCAGTGATACTTTGGAGCTCTTTAAAGCCCATTTTTTAGTATTGAAAAAATAGAGAGTTATCTTGTCAAAGTTGGAACATACAAATTTGGTGCTGTATATCACACAGAATATCTTTGAGGTAATAAGCTCAGGATTCTTGCAACACAAGCTCCTGTGACGTTCCTCTTCAGCTTGTTGGTCTACCTGCTGTTGCTCGGCCGCCTTTGTAATAGCCCTGGCATTGAGGTCTGGCTAGAAGATTTATTAGCAACAGATCACAAAAGCTATCAGGAGCTCGCAACCAACGTTGCAGAATAGTTTGTGTTCTCCTTTCCACTCATCTTAATCTTCTAAACTTGCATTCTGTGCTTCCAGTGCTTCGGAGTTATTTTTCTCCACAGCCTCCGCTCATGATCACTATCTTGTCGAAATAACTGCCACTTAAGGAGCTCTTGCATCCATACCACAATCAGAACACGGAATGCACTTGTCTGAGGCAGAACTGCAGCATGAGTTCCTACAATCATATTTTCGGTCAGTCGGCAGCGTTAACTTATACGTTAGTTTCAGGACTTCAGATCTTCAATATTCCAAAAATAGAACGGTGTTTTAAAAGATAATTTGCATAGTGTGCAAACAAACACTTGCTGTGTGACGCTTTGTAGTCTTCAATGGATGCACAACAAGTTTTAAACTCATGTGGCCCATTGTGCTTCTAAAGCTTTTGCATCAACTGGGGCGTCAAATTTCGTTAATCAACTGCTGATGCGCCATCATTTCTTTCAGAAGATGTCCATGAGACAAAATTTCTAGACTTACCTTGAGTGAGCATCAATCCAAGTAACCAAAGGTAATACATACAGCCTTGCAGTGAACTTTTGCCTCCATGATTCCATTGCAACCTTGATGACATACTCAACCCAAGCAATTCACTGTTTCACAACATGACACTTTCAATACATTGTTTAAAGACTTGTAAACTTTAGTGTCAAGAGTCGCATTTTCAGAGACCTAACAATAAAGTTCAATTTGATCATCCTGATTAATGGAATGTGTATTTGGTTGTAAAATTTCAGTTTTAATTTTTTTAATGTATTCTTTTTATATGATTTATATCCAAAAAAATAATATATATATATATATATATGGAACAAAGTATAAAAACAATTTTAGTACATGAAATTGAAGTAAATTTATTTACAACATATAAATTTGATTTATGAATATTACAATTGTATTAAATATATGTAGATTTAATTTTTGTAAAAACATAAAAAAATATCTATTTATATTTATTTGATGTAACTTGTAATATGCTTACAAAAAAAAATTAAAAACTTTACAAAAATATTCTAGATACTTCTATAGTATTTTTCAAAGTCATTAAATAGTCTTCTTTAATCTTTAAGAAAAAAATTAAATCTTTCTTAGTCTTTTGAAAATTTTATAGAAATATTTTTATATTTTCAGAATAATTAATAGTTTTCTAGATGCTTTTGAAAAGAATTTATAAGATATGAGTATCTTAGTATAACATAAAGACAAAAATCACTTCATTGTTTTTAATAGAAGTTATAAAAAAATCTTTATTATTATCTTGCATAATGTTCTTTCAAATGTTCTTATTAATAATAAAGTTTCTTATTGTGTATTTTGATTAAAACTTTGTTTATTTTTTATACTAAAAGGTTATTCAACCTATGTACTATAGATGAATCTTTAAAAAATAGAATAATTGATCTTTTTATTTGTCAAAATATTTTTTCTTTTTTTCTTTTTTATCATTACCAATATAAGTTGTTATTTTACAAAATAAAAGTTAGAGAATTCTATTCTTATATTAATTCTTATAATATATTATTTTTTTTAAAAAATTGCATTAAAATAAAATATTTAGATTTTATAGACTAGACAAATTTTAATTTTGATTATATTAAAAATATCTATATAGTTTTTAAAAAATTATTTAGAATCTATAAAATTAATTGATTAATGAATTTACTTATATTTGATTATAATAGTTTTAAAAAAAATCTAATCTATTACTAATATATAGACATCAAATGCTATAAAAAATTGTTTAATTTTTTTTATTTTTTTAATAAATTATGGATAGAATTATTTAATATTACATATGATCTTTTAAAAATATTAATTCTATTTATTTTAATATAAAAAAATAACTATTTAAATATTTTATTAGTATTTAGCTATTATCATATAATTTATAAAATATTTAAGTTTATTTTATACATCTTAGAATGCAAGAAAATTTTAGAGAATAAATAAAAATAAATAATTTTTTTAATTTTTCTTATAATTAATTAATAAATATAATTATATACTTACTATTATATTTTGAATATTACACTAAAAATAATATTCTTTAATAACTATATACATAAAAAAAAATTGATATATCTTTTATCTTAATTAAGATAGAAAAATAATTAATTTACTATTAAGAAAGAGACTTAAAAAAATTCACTTTGTGATGTAAAAACTTCCTTAATTCTTGTAGAAAAAGTTATATTGAATAAAAATCATATGAATTTTGTATATTTAGATTAAAAATATAAGACTATAGAATATATTTATTATTTAATTTTATCCTTTTATTTTAGAAAAACATAATAAAAATAAAAGTTTGAAATATATAAATAAATTTTTATTCTGATAATATAAATTATATCTCCTTCTAATTTTAATATAAATAGAAAATTATTATATATATAATAATAAAAATTATTATTGATATATATTGGGATATATCTTTATACTATTATACTATCATGTCTAAATTCTAAAAAATATATTTTTATTTCTTTATTAGAGTAATTCTTAAATTTTTATTTTTATCTAAAAACCAATTTTTATTAATAATTAATAGATTCTATTAAGTACTAGTTGTATTAAAAATTAATTAGAAGTACAAATTTTTTATAGAAGTATAACTTTTTAAATTATAAAATTTTAGTTTTAATATATTTTATTAAATTTTATTCGAAATTTAAGTTTTTATAAAATATAAAAAGATATTTTATAAATCTAGTCATTAAAAAATTTAATTAACTATTTTATGTTGTATTAAAATATATCTACATTGTATTTTTTTTAAATAAAAATAGCTTGGTTAAATTGAAAATGAACATATTACAAAAATAATTTTTAATCTCAAAAAATAATTATATCTATTTTTAGTCATTACTATCTATTAAATAATATATAATATTTTTACTATTTATTATATTTTTTAATCAATACAAGATATAAAATACGTTATGTCTAATACATATATTTTTATATTTTTAATAGAATTAATAAGAAAAATACTAATTTTAATAAGTCTTTAATATCAAAATTTTAGACTTAAGATGAAATAGAAAATTCATTGATAGATTCAAATATATATATATATATATATATATATATCCAATTTAACATTATTTATTTACACAAATTATTTCAAAAGATACAACTATTGCAATATTAAAAGTTATCATATCTTTTTGGATAACATACATTAATAAAAATATATATAATTTCTATTAGACTAAGTAAAATTTATTTTTTAATAAAAAATTTCTTATATTTATTAAAACAAATTATTTCACATCTACTAAAATTTTAACATCACAAAGCTCAAATCTTTTCTAATTTGATCTAATTTCTTTATTACAAAAAAAATAAATTAGAATACTATTTCTTAAGATTCTAAAAATCTAGATATTATTATCAAATTTTGTATCTATACATAAGAAAATTTGAATATTATATATATTAATATTAACTTTAGTTCAATTTCTATTCTAAGCTATATCAATTATATTTTTTATTTAGCTAATTTTACTTTAAAAAAAATTAGAATAACAATTAAAAAATATTTATAAAGCCTGCAACTATATATTTAAAAAATAATAGATAAACATAATGACTTCAAAAAAGAAGTAGTTTTAAATAAATAGATTTTTTTAATCACTCTTTTGTTTTTTAGCAAAAGCTAAAAGTAATTATTATTAAAAAAAATTTACAAAATATTATATATACTATAAAAAATTAAAAGAATAATTAAATTAGATTAAAATATATATAATATTTAAATATAATAGAATATTTAAAATAAAAAACCAAACTAAAATATATTATTATTAAAAAAAACTATTTTAATATTATATTTAAATATAATAATTTATAATATTATAATTTATTATATTTAAATATTATAAGTATTCTGATTTAATATAATTATTATATTATATCTAATACAAGTATTAATAAATATTAGTAAATGCTTAAATTATCATCTAATATAAATATAATAATTTAAGCATGTACCAAAATTTATAAATCTTATTCAAATTTTTGTATTTTTAAAAAATACTATGGTTTTATAATTTTAAATATTATTTTATAAAAATATTAATAAAACTATTTTTATTTTTATTTTTATTTTTTAAAATTTAATTTTTTTACTTTATATTATTTAATAAAGAAAGTAAGAATTAATATTTGATCTAGAATTAATACAGATTTGTTTTTAGAACAACTTAGATTAAAGCTTGGTGGCATTATACGTGGTGCCAACTTTGTAATCAGCTTAGAAATTTATAAGATCTGCTTATGTTTGTACGTCATAGGAGCTTGAGCAATCAATTCTTTATTGTCTTTGTCTTTGTCATTCAAATCATGATCAAGTTGTGCTACAAGACAATATAACATGGCTTCAAGAGGGATCAAAAAATACTTCTTAGATAACAACTTGACCTTCTTTGTTATCATAGATTTGAGCTCATAGCAAGAGAGGCATATAATGTCAATGTTGGCCTACTTAATTAATATAACATGTAGCCAAAATAAATATTTGAGAAGAGTATCTTACAAATCACTATAATGTCCCTAAGTTGGATCAATTAAAATTGAATTGAATTAAAATTAAGAATGTTGGAGAGTTGTCTTGTAATATAAATTTTTTTATCAATTTCAAAGAATTAATTTTATATATACTCCAATGGAAGAGATTAAAAATATTTTGTGAGAAAGGATTTCAAATCCACAAAAAAAAGTTGGTTTGGTATCCAATGATTTAGAAACTTTGTATCAAATGAATTGACAATGTTGACATGTTTGATAAGGTCTATTGGAATAAAATTATTCATCTTGTGCATAGTACCTTGATATTATACTACCATATGATCTACAATGTTATGAGAATGATCAAGGATTGTCACAAACATACTTTATGTCACCACATTCTAGAATCTTGTGTAGTCTTTTAGAACCTTTTGTAGTCTTCTAAAATCTTTTATAGTCTTTTAGAATTTTCTATAGTCTCCTAAAATCTTTTAGAACCTTCTTCAATCTTCTAAAATCTCCTGTAGCTTTCTAAAATCTTCTAAAATCTTCTTTAGTCTTCTTGAACTTCTCTTAGTCTTCTAAAATCTTCTTCAATCTTCTAGAATCTTCTAAGATACTTTTAGAAGGTTCAATAGGACATAAGCCTTGTAGTATAAATAGGAGGTAAGATTGAGGTACACCTCAATCTTGCTAACACAAGTCTTGGAGCAATCCAAAGTATTGCCTTGTTTTTTGATATCAATCTAGTCTCTTGTTCTTGTCAATCATCTAGTTCCTTATTCTTATCAATCCAATTCTTTTTTCTTGAAATCATTCATGTTCTATAATCTTTTTCTTATCTCTTTGCTAACCCGGTGTAGTAATACGACTACTAGGTGAAAGAAGGGAGGAATGATTATATTATAGAAGAGCTCAAATGAAAATATTTGAGAAAATTATCTTAGAAAAATAGATAATAGACAAGGAGGTAGTAAAAATTAAAAAGTGCTAATGCTGCCTTTTATAAAAGGGATTTCTACTTACTTTGTAAAGCCATAAAAATGGTAAAACAAAGTAGATTAGAAAAATAATTGGTATAGGTATGTTTAATAAGAAGTTAAGAGTAGGTTTTAGAGAAATTTACCTCAAAACTACAAGAGTTGATATCCGGAGAGGGCCGGTTAAGAACCTGGGTCGAAACCAGACCCCAGGGCACAAAACCGCGTGCCGACGGCGAATGGAGAGTCTTTTTGCAGATCGGAGATTGGGGTTAGGGAGTGAACTTGAAGGGTTTTATATAGGAGTTGATTTTGAGTGATTTGGAGAGAAAACGACTTTGTAATAGCTTTGCAAAGTCAGGGTTTATTTTGGCTACTTGAGATTTTGTGAAATAAATTAGGGTTGATGGTTTAGGCAATTCCAGAAGCTTTGCAGCAGATCTACGGCTGGAAATTTGTGGGTTTTTGGGTATTGTTGTTGTCAATGTGTGCTGTGAATTTGAGATTGATCTAACGGTTTGATCAAAGGTTATTGAAATTTATGTGAGTTGGGGTCTCTGGAATTGGGTTTTAAAGGTCAGTTAGGGTTTCGCAGATTTTGATCAATCTATCAGTTGGATTGGGGTGAAATTTATGTGTGTGTGTAGAAGACTTAATTTCCTACATGCTTGTGAAATTTGGAAGCAGTTGAACGGTGCAAATAGGAGGTTTAGGCACTGGAATATTGGCGTGAAGATTGGAGAAGGAGGCCGGCTGATACCCGAGCAAATTTGTAAGTTTTTCTTCTTCTTGGTAAGTTGGATCTTCTTCAAACTTGGTGTGTGTGTTTTTAACTTAATTGTTAAGGTGTATGAAATATTTCAATCAAGATCAACGGTTTGTTTGGTAGTTATTGTGGTTCTAAAACTGCCTTAGAAATTGCTTAGGGTTTGACTTAGGGTTTGATTAGGGTTTGACTAGGGTTTGACTTAGGGTTTCATTAGGGTTAGGATTTCATTAGGGTTTGACTTAGGGTTTGATTAGGGTTTAGGATTTGATTAGGGTTTGACTTAGGGTTTGATTAGGGTTTGACTAAGATTTGACCAAGATTTGAGTTAGGGTTTGATTAGGGTTAGGGTTTGATTAGGGTTTGACTTAGGGTTTGATTAGGGTTTGACTAGGATTTGACTTAGGGTTTGATCAGGGTTTGACTTAGGGTTTGACTAGGGTTTGACTTAGGGTTTGACTAAGGTTTGACCAAGGTTTGACTTAGGGTATGACTAAGGTTTGATCAAGGTTTGACTTAGGGATTGACTAGGGTTTGAATAAGATATGATTTAGGGTTTTAAGATTCTATTTTTAGTATTTTCTAAATTTAGCATTTTATATATTATTTTCTATTATGATTATTGAATGACTCATTTATTCTTCTTTTATAATTTCTTTAAGATTGAATCAAGCTGAAAAATATTGTTAAGGTTTAATAGAAGTTAATTAAGATTCTATTAGAATTGTTAGGATTTTGTTGTGGCGTATTTTCTTTTTATCTTCCACAGCCAGGTGCCCGGAGTATTCTCAAGCAAGACTTCAATGACATTACATCGCTATCTTATATCCCTAACAGTTTGGTAAGACTGTCTAAATAATCATATCAAAGCCTTGATTTCTTAATGGAGAGTGGATTACTCTTCTTCTTGAAGATACTATTGCATTCTAAAGGAGTGCGGATTACCTCCGTTTAGACTGATAAGCTTATTTATTGCAGTTTGATTTTTTTTTAGAAATAGTGGATTATTTTTTTTCTAGGATATATCATTGCATTTTAGAGGTTGTATATTATCCTCTTTTAAATTAACATTGTTTAAAAATATTCTTTTTTAATATAAAAAATATTACACTGATATCTTGTTCAATTTTTTTTTTGTCAATACAAAAGTAGATTAAGTTATAGGAGGTGCATCCTCACAAATAGAGAATAGAGTGGTAACTCTTACAGATCTTTGAGCTTTTTTGGATACTATATAAGAAGAAATGGCATTCTTTTATAATCCAAAAAAAAAACTGCAAATGGAATAAGTATGTGAAGAAGCTAAGCAAAAGATTCATAATTTGCAACAAGAGATTATTTGATTGAAAGAAGCAAGTAGTAGACAAGCTATGTATATAATCGCTCTAAAATCTCTAAAGATTGTCATAAAGGAACCAAAGGCTAATATGTTTGACAAAGTTGATGGTATAAGATCCAACTTTTGAAGATTTGTGCAACAAGTACGACTTTACTTACAACTATATCTTTCTTATTATCTACATGGATTCACTCAAATTATTTTTATAAGTATTTTTTTATCAAGAAGTGTTCAATCATTATTTATTCCAATATTAGATTTTTTTTTTCTAATCTTATATAATTTAGAGGCTTTTATGGAAAGATTTATTGCAACACTTGGAAATAGTGATTGGAAGAGGGTGGCTGAAAGAAAGATTCAAAACCTATGATAAGGACAATTTTTAGGTGCAATTTATATTACAAAATTTCAACACCTTATTTGTGATCTTAATTACAATAATAATGCTTTTATAACTTGATTTCATTATAGCCTAAAAGATGTTGTGAAAAATTTATTGATTACATGCCAAGAAAGCTTAGAAGAACTCATATTTCAAGCTATTACTCATGGCAATTGTCTATTTGAGTTATGACAAGAGAGGCAATTAATTTTTAGCAATACCTATTAAGGTGCGTCTGCCACATCTTTAAAAATATTGGAGAAGCCATTAATATATCTTGAAGCCATGTAGATTGACGCAATCCAATTCAAGCTATTAATACCAACATAAAAAATTAGATGTTGGCTAGAAAATTTATGTCTATATTATAGAAGATCTAATCACAAGGCAATAAACTATCCAAATAAGTCTAAAGACTTTAAGGCACAAGATATAATATCTAAATTAGAGAGGTCAAAAAACAAAGATGTCCAACCTTAGTAAGGATCTTGCAGTTGGACACCTCCAAATCTAAAGTAGCAAAAAAAAGTTTCTTCCTATCTCTGAATCCAATATCATGTTTTACACTTCTTATACATATAAGAACCTTAAGACAAGAGATTTCTATTGAAGTCCTTTTAGATACTCGAGCCTCAATATGGTATATGGATAAAGATTTTGTAACCAAGTATAACTTAGTATTTGTAAAAAAGATCCATCCCGCACATGTTGAAGTCATTGATGGATGAAATCTTATATCAAGGGATGTTATTAAAAAAATCTAACTATTGGAAGTGGTACTAGGAGATCAAGTATCATACATTATTTTCAACATTATTTGATGTCCAATAAATCCTATTGTCATTGGACTCTCTTGGTTTGAGTTACATAATTTTGATATTGATTGGAATTTCTAAAAGATTTCCTTAAGATCCAAACATCAAAAGAAGAAACGAGATATTACTTCATTTCTTAGAGCTAAAGTATTTATACATGAAGCAAAGAAAGCAACTACATTTTCATTGTATGCTATTCCAATGAAAGATCCAATGGAGCAGTTGAAACAAGATATTTCTAATCAATACCATGACTTTGAAGACGTATTTGAAAAGAAGAAAGCAGATATGTTATCAAAACACTGTCCTTATGATTGTGCAATTGAATTACAAGATGAAACTCAATCTCCATTTGGTCTAATTTATAATCTCTCACAGATGGAGGTTATAGCCTTGCAAGAATATATTGATGAAAACCTAGCCAAGAATTTTATTAGACATTCAAAATCACTTCTTGGAACTCCTATCTTATTTATGAAGAAGAAAGATGGTTCTTTATGTACGTATGTTGATTATCAAGGTCTGATTAAAATAACTATAAAAAATTGCTATTTATTACTATTAATCTCAAGATTATTGGAATAATTACAACAAACAAAGATTTTTACAAAGATTGATTTGAGAGGCACCTACAATTTAATTAAGATCAAAGAAAGAAATTAATAGAAGACAACATTTTGTATAAGATACAGACATTTCAAGTATAATGTTATGCCTTTTGGACTTATAAATGCACATATAGTCTTTCAAAATATAATGAATGATATCTTATAAGAATACTTAGATAACTTTGTAGTCATCTATCTAAAAAATATCTTGATCTTTTCTAGGAACGAACAAAAATATGAACATCATGTACGTATGATATTGGAGAAACTACAAGAAAGTGGATTATATACCAAATTGAAGAAGTGCTCTTTCCACTAACTATCAATCAAATTTTTAGAATATATTACATCTAAAAATAAAATTTCTATAGATCCAAAGAAGATACAAACTATTATAGAGTAGAAACAACTGTCATCAGTTACCAATGTATAATGTTTCTTGAAATTTGCAAATTTTGACAAAATCTTCATCAAAGATTATTCTAAGATTTTGGCCCTACTAATATGGCTTGCGAACAAAGAAAAATTTATTTGGAATGATAAGGTTGAAGAAGCATTCAAAAAGCTAAAACAATCCTTCACTTCAACTTATATACTTGTCTATGCAGATCCAATAAAATTAAGTTTTTTTAATAACACTATAAATTCTTCGAAAAAATAAACACTATTCTTATTAAATTATAAATATCACTCTAGAATAGATCCATTTCAAATTGAGGATGTGAAAAGTTTTTTTTTATTGAAAATCAACCTACTTACTTGAAAGCCATCCATGAAGAATTAAAATTTGAATTGCAAATGGTTTAAGACCAATATAAAGATTGTGCAGATATTCAATGCAAGAACCAAGCAAAGTTCAAGATAGAAGATTGTATTTGGCTACTCTAGCAAAATATACAAACAAATCAACCATCATGGAAATTAGACTACCAAAGACTTGGACCATTTATAATTCTACACCAAGTAAATCTAATACGTTTCTGTCTTGAACTATCAAGTAATATGTGCATTCATCCAATCTTCCATGTCTTGTTTTTAAAAACCTATTATAAATCAAGTATTGTGGGAAGAATTCTTCTACCATCAACTCGAGTTGAAGTCAATCAAGAGCTTGAATATAAAGTGGATGAAATATTTGATTTGTGTATAAGATATGGACAATTGGAATATTTCATTCATTGAAAGGACTATGGAGTTAGCAAAAGAATATGAAAACCTTCAAATAATTTTAAAAATGCACTAGAAAAAGTTTGCAAATTCCATCAACAATATCCTAGAAAACCTAGATTCAATTATTATTAAAGATTTTTGTAGATACTAATATCTCTTGGCTTTTAAATGATATTTTTTTTACCAACAAGAGAAGACCAATATAAAAGAAGGACATCCATGCCAAGACCTTCACTTGTATATAGTCATTTTTTCTAAGATAGAATAGATCTTGCTAGAAGCTTATTAGTTATTATATCAAATTTTTGTGTTTTAAGGGATTTGCAAGAACAAGAGTCAAAAGATTTTTTTGCCATATAAGTAACTAGTGAACCATTGCAACTTTTATAATTTATTGAATTTAAATAATATGAACAAGGTGAAGAAGAAGTATTCCAATATTAAATAAAACTATGTTTGGAGTCTTTGAAGATACGGCCTCATTATAAAAATCTTGATTCAAATGCCCGAGCTTTAATAATACTCTTTGAAGTTGGAAGGGTGACTCCAAGTGGATAAGAAATTATGTTTGGAGGATGTTTTGAAAGTTGCAATAAAGAGCAGATTCTTGAATGGGATGTTGGTACAATAGAGGTTATATTTGGAGGTCATCAATGCTACCTTGAGGGTCTTGTTGAACCGGTAACCAAAAAACAAAAGACAAAATATATTGCTTCTCTATTCCAACAAATTCTAGATTTCTTATATATATGATTTAATCATCAAATCACTTTGGCTCCTCTTGGAAGTCATCGCTAGAAGGGGAGGTGATATCATGGATATACTTCAAGTCACCACATTCTAGAACCTTCTGTAGTCTTTTAGAACCTTCTATAATCTTTTAGAATCATCTATAATCTTTTAGAATCTTCTAGAACCTTCTTTAATCTTCTAGAACTACTTGTAGGCTTCTAAAATCTTCTAAAATCTTCTTTAGTCTTTTTGAATTTATCTTAATTTTCTAAAATCTTCTTCAATCTTTTAAAAAATCCAAAAATAGGACATAGGTGTGAGCCAAAAAATTTGTTGCCTAACATTAGTTAACTTAAAAAATTTAGAAAAATTTAGAAAAATTGAAGATTTAGAATTAGAAAGGTAAATTAGAGAGTAGTAGGACTAATTAGTAAAAATAGTAGTATGGAAGAAAAATAGGGATTTAGAAATAATTAGAAAAAAAAATTACTTAAAATATTAATTATTTTAAAATTAATATTTTTGTAGGAAAATGGAATAGGGAAGGGTCCTATATTAAGTCCTTACGATCCCCCATAAATATAAGTTTGGGACTAAAAAAAATATAGTAGATGCCCGGCAATGGGTCCCGGCGACCATTGACCGCGGCGCCGGTAGGAATCGTGTGCGGTGCGAAGTCCTCGGCCAGCAAGAACAGATGGGTACTCATCAGGTAAGACGAGAGGAGGTTGTGGGCTGAAACGAGAGTGTTACGAGAGGAGGATTGGAAGGATTTGTTGGAAACAAGTTACGTTTTTGGAATATCGACAGGAGGCGGCAGTAGAGCGAGAGAGCGCGGTGCAGCCAGAAGGAGCGGAGAGCTTGGATTTCAGGCAATAAGAAAGGGTGAAATGGTGCTATTTTGCGGCGAAGTATTTTTCCGTGTTCTGAAAGTTGGTTGCAAGGGGCGAAGGAAGTCAGTTAGAATCTGTAGAGTAGGAGATGACGCTGAGATATCGTGGATCGTAAGCAGGTACTGCGAGGAGTAGGCAAGTGTAAGTGCTACGAGACGGTGAGTGAGAGAGGGAGAGAGTCCAGAGAAGAATGCGAGATCAAGAGAGTTAGTAAAAATTAGCGAGTTAGTAGTAGAGAGAGGAATGGGTGTATTGGGATAGATTTTGAAGAGAGTCCTGCAAAGATCAGGGTAAGAAAGTTTCTGAATTATGAAGGCAGCTTACAGTGCAAGTTGGTTCCAAGAGCGATCAACTTCGGTGGCAGTACGAAGACTGACAGAGAAGGTGCCGAACACAGACAGCGAGAGGTCCAAGGAGTCGGGGTTGTATGAGTTCAAGCGGAGCAGGACCATCAAAGTTTGATAGCGGAGGTCCGTCGGCAGTATCGGCTCAGAAAGCGAGAAGACGGAGTTGTGTGTAGATCGGTGGAAGAACACTGCGTTGTGGGGTTGGTTGGTGGATCTTGGATGTGGATTCAGATCTCGACGGAGAAGGGGCGCAAGAATAGCGAATTAGGTGGCAGATCTAGGCGAGACAATTGGGACCAAAGCCGCGGAGGATCATGCCGACAGTCCATGGTGTGAGGAACGGATCTAACGACAAAGGGTTTGCGGAATACAGGAGGCGGCAATGACCTACGCAAGTGTTCGTGCCCCGATCGCTAGGATCGAATCGGCGTTGGATTTTGTGGCGATACGTAGTCCAAAAGATAGTGAGCATTCGAAGTAGCGTGCATCGTATCAAGGTCGCTGGCCACGGAGTAAACTAAGAGGAATTAGGTCACGGCAATGTGCAATCCAAGTGAAGATGGTAACAACTAACGGCTAATCCGGCAAGCATCATCACGGCGATACTCGACTCTAAGCGGAATCTAGGTTATCGTTGTTTTGGTTTTATTTTGGTTTTATTTTTAAATTTCCAGGTTGGAACAATTGAATTGAAACTGAGCAGATCTCCTTTAAAAGGATACAGCTTTGAATTGAAAAAAAAATAAATATATATATATATATATATATATTTAAAAATTGAATTAATATATCTTATATATCAACTGAGTACATATTTAGTAGTGATAATATTTCATAATCCTAATTCTATTGAGAGTAGAGTAATTAGACTTGGTTATAGAGTTGTAAGTTAGATTTAGCCAATGGACTATAAATGCAATTGAATGTGGTAAGATTGAGCTTACAATAGGCCTTGTAGTATAAATAGGAGGCTCTTGCCAACATAAGTCTTGGAGCAATCCAAAGAGTTTTATTGTTTCTTAATATCAATCTAATTCTTTATTCTTATTAATCATCTAATTCTTTGTTCTTATCAATCCAGTTATTTGTTCTTAAAATCATTCTAATTTTGCAATCTTTTCTTTGTCTCTTTATTAACTTGCTATCTTATATTTCTAACAAGAATCATGAAGCATATGACAATCTTTATGTATAGAAAAATAATAAATAAAAAGACAAAGATTATCAAAAGTACCTTAGATTTATTTTAGTCAACATAGTTGTTAAGAAGACTTATTAAAATTTCATGTAAATAACAACCTTTTACATTGTATATAGACATGATTCCAAAATTGTATAATAATTGCAAAGAACATTAAAATATCAGTATCTTTGCCTTGACTATGCTCATTATAAAAATATATGTTGTTGACAATGTTAGAAATGTCACCTACCACAAAGTTTTGAATAATAAAATTGATGTTGAAGTAGTTTGCTAATAGATAAGAATGATCGTAATGGAACATTGTAATTTTGCCTCTATAATTCTTAGCTTGGATCTATACCAAGACATTATAATCTCCATCACCATCTTTGATACTATTAGGTGGTGGTTAATCATTGTCCTTGATGAGATCAAGAATCACTTCAATCAGAATAATTTGCTTAGATGTATATAACTTGACGTTGTCAGATAGAGAGAATTCACTTTGGGAAAACACCGGGTTCTTAGTTGCTACTAGAACTAGCAAGAAATATGAGAGGAAGCCATGCAAATATCTTCTATACTTGTAAAATATTTATTCAAGCTTCCATATTATACTTGTATTATACTTGTATAAAACTTGTACAAATATAAAGTGTAATCTTTTGAATAATACTTGTACAAAAATAGAATATAATTCTTATATAAAAATAGAATATAATCCTTGATATAATACTTATATAAAATAGAATATAATCCTTGATATAATACTTATATAAAAATAAAATATAATCCTTGGTATAATACTTGTATAAATATTTGTATAAATATTATATAAAATACTTATATAAATACTTGATATAAATACAAATATATATACTTATATAATAACTGTAAGCAAAGTATGTATATACTCAAGTATATCTCAAAATACAACCGCATATGAAGAATACGAGTTATATAACAAGCTAAAATTAATTAAATCACTAAAAATTTATCCAAAGGTCAAATCAAGCGTGCTTTTAGGCTATGAAAAGCTAATAACTCATTGTAAAATATATCAAAACTTCACAAATAGATGTCTTATCATTTAAAAGTTATGGCTAAATGAAATAGGTACTAAAAATTCCCAACAAATACAAAGATAGCAAAGCTCCTCTTCACTTCAGCCTTTGTTGTGGTTGCTTCCCTTCTTCAAATTAGATATGCAATAACTTTTTAGAAAGCTCACTCCATTATCTGACTTTTCTTAAAATTTTGCATGTATACCTCTCAAACTTCAGATTTTATAGCTAGTCGAATCTACTCCTCAAATCCTAGTGACAATTTATCCTCTTGACACTTCACGGCTCATAAATCTTTTATAAAAGCTTCAAATGTATTGATTTTTATTTTTTTGGAAAGCTTATATAAGCTACTATAAGCATCTAAAATATCAAAAAGGTTGAAGAGATTGTCCGACTTGGATGGTTGAACAAAATCTCTGCCCTTCTTTTTCGGGTGGCAGCAAACCCTTTCCCACTCTCAAATTCACAACTTTCTCTTTCCAACTCCAAATACTACAAGAGATAGCTTGATAGAAAGCTAGCACAATTTTCCATACTTTCTACAAATTTCACTAAGAAAGAGTTGAAATCAAACTTGCAGTGGCAGCTCGAAGTTTCTGCCATCTCCTTTTGATAGTAGCAAACCTTACTCTACTAAAAACAAGCATAACTTTTTGTTCACAATTCCAATACAAGCAAGTGAATAGATTCTAGAATCTTCACAATTCAAAGAATATACACCTCAATTTTTATTACAAACGCTTCTATATCCTCAGAACTATCTCTATCCAAAATTCACTACTCAAAAACTACCAAACTTTAGGTCCAGCAAGAGGGATATTCTTCCCTTTTCCTCCACATCACTCCATGTCACGTCCATATGGACAGCCAAAATCCTATTGGATAGGCCCTATTCATCCCCATACTCTTCTTTCTAATCTCTTACAAGGTCTATGCTACCTCAAAGTCAACAAGAAAGATAAAACAATCTTTACTTTTCTTCTTAGTACAAAAGAATCTATTCTAAAATATAAGTAAGGTAGAAATAAAATAAATAGCCATCTTAATTCACTAATTAAATGGCTAAAATAAATCCCCTCTTTATAATATCTTCTAAAATAGCCTCTAGCACTCACACATGTAATAACAATAAATACAAGATGTATAATATTTTTACACACTACATGTAAATGCAGCATGACAACGTAGTTCTATGCAAAGATAGTAATGAACTAGCGCTAGGTAATGGCTGCATTGAAATACATCAACTTTTTAAGTAGAAATGCTTATATAAACTTATCAACTAAATTATTACATATAAGCCACATCTCAATCTTAACACAATTATTGCAAATATTTTCTTTGGAATGCATCAATTGATACCTTGGAAAATAATTATAAAAGTATTGTGTATAGCAACAATACTTGAAAATTTATATGGCGTCCAATTCTATTGCCTTCTGTACATATTTGGCATGCAACTTTAATAGTATCAAGTTTGGTTTGATAAAGTAGCATTGTGGAAGATGTTGAGATCAAGGAAATCTGTCCTCCAACTCTCATGAGTCTGAAAAAAATAAGGTGATGTTGGACTTCATGAAGGCATGGCTTAATGTGGTTGATACATGCTATAAGGTAAAAATAACCCTCTTGGATAATGAAGTGGTTATTTCATCTTAAGTTAATAATTATCTTTAGATTTCTTCGAATAATTATATTTATATCTTAAATTATTAATTTAACTCATTTATTTTTCTATTACATGCCTTTATTGATTTGTAAGTGTTAATTGTTAGATTGCTGCATAAATTACTTAAGTATGTTTATTATAACTTATCATTATAACTTTTATTTATTTTACTTTATTTTTCTTAATTTTTATCATGTTTTTTGGATTATTGTGTTATTAGTTTCATTTACTTATTTAGTCGTTATTACTATTGTTATTATTTTTCAGTTCATTATTATTCCTTTCTAACATCCGTCCCAATTTTAAGGAGTACTCAACAGCGATGAGTTTTGTACGATTATGGCCTTGCACAAATTGAGCATTACAGTTCAACCGACTTACAAGGTTCCAATTTATCAAATTCAACTCACAATGTTGTCACGAAGAAGGGACCTGTTAGCTAAGCAGATCAAACTCTGTCTTCAAATGGCTTAGAGCTCAATTTAGATCTAATCATCACCTTCCCCTTCAAACCGAGGTGCCGGGACTACTACAGAGACATTCAGATGGGCTTCCACAACAATTCACAACAACACAGAACAATGAGTTCACGTCGACGATGAACCGAGATGGTTGGCGGTTACAGCAACCAGCGCCACAGAAGGAGATTACGTCAGCAACGAAAGGAATGTCGACAGGCGCAGCAAAAAGGCAGCACAGCAAAACAACGGCATGGAAGGAGATCACGTTAACGACGACCAAATTGCCAACAGCGCAGCAGCAAGGCGGGCACCGCAAAACAGAGGCACGGAAGAAGATCACGTCGACGACGATCAGAATGTCGACAAGAGCAAGAACAAGGCGGTACAGCAAAGCAGCAACAAGGAAGGAAATCTCATCGAACCGGAATGGTTGACGGGTACAGCAAAACGGCAACAACCAGCAGCAATTGGAAGAACACGTCGACTGGCGCAGCAACAAGGCAGGAGCACCGCAAAACAGCGGCAAGGGAGGGAATCACGTTGAACCGGATTGGTCGACAGGGACAGCAACCAGCAGCAACCAGCTACAACGAGAAGGTCGCGTCGACGATGATCAAAATGTTGACAAGCGCAGTAACAAGGCAGGAGCACCGCAAAACAGCGGCAAGGGAAGGAATCACGTCAAACCGGAATGGTCGATGGATACAGCAACCAGCAACTACCAGCGGCAACGAGAAGATCACGTCGAAGACGATCGAAGTGTTAACGGGCGCAGCAATGAGGCAGGAGCACAACAAGGAAAGGATCACATCGACGACGAACCGGAATGTCAACGGGCCTAGGAACGAGGAAGGAACAGCAGCAACCAGCAACAAGGGAATCATGTCAAACCGGAATGGTCAACGGGTACATCAACAAGGCAGGAACAACATCAAGGAAGGATCACGTCAAGGAAGGATCAGCAGCAAGGGAAGTGTCGAACATGAGCACCATGAGCGGATCCGCCACCGGCAAAGGGAAGAACTGATGTCTCCACCTTGACTCCATGCGAGGTGACTTAGATGATGTCTGGTGCCTCTGCAGCAAAACTCCAACGTCGTGGTGCTGCCCGAGAGGGCCAGAGCCAGTCAACGGCACCTTGATGAGCCGGCGGCTATTAATTAAGCTTTCAGACTCTAATAGAAAAGATTAAGTTGTTATGGGCCCCGATTAAGGTAGCATGGGGTCGGATTAAGGTGGTGTTGGTCAAAAGTGAGGTGGTCACGGTTTTAAGTGAGGTGATCAAAGATTAAGTGGACATGGCCAGGGATCAAGGTGATATGGCAAAGGCTTTCCCCATCATGGTAGTCACAATAATTCACTTTAATGGGACCCAAAACTAGCTAAAGAGTTTACAATTTCCTTCTACAGCTAAATTCTCCACTCATTCACTAATAAATTTCTAGGCTAAATTAAACACCCCAAAAAATAGGAACTACTTGTTAAATCTAATTATATTCTTTTTACTAGGATTTTATCTATTCTATTTTATTAGACGGAACTTGCCCTTCTAACACTAATTGTATGTAGTTTGAAAAAGAAACAACCAATGAGTTGTTTTGGGAGCTCATACACACCTTGAGTGCAAAGTTTCTACACCATGTATGAAAACCTTGCTCAAGCGATTGAGCTTGGGCAACAAAAATAATCTCCAAAGATCACAATTTGGAATAATCCCAACTTGAGAAGAGTCAGGACAACACCCTCGCCCTGCTCGAAGTCACGGCCAACACATTGGGTCTCACAGTTGTCCCAAGTTATACAAATCTCGACGACCTTCTCCTTGCCGAGTGCAGCACACGCCCTTTGCTACGCATTCATCTTGCAATCAGGGCCCTTGGTCACCCGACACGTTGCTATAGTCTAGGCAGATCTACCTACACTCCCCTTGATCTTCCGCAACATTACAACGAGGCCCATTGATACACGCGTTCGATGTGTCAGCACAAAATTCGCTTTTGTTGGTGTTGGCATCGTTTGGATTGCAGTAGTGCAAACCGTATTGGATTTGGCGTGGACGCAGATGATGATGACTTTACTAGCTGCACATTTGTGAATCAAATTCGGCTATGACAACAAATCAATATGTTCCGCAACACCAACCAACAAATTATGCAGCTCCTGGGTCTAGAAGTTGGGGCTGTTCTCATCAAAAATTCCATTTACTCCGTCACCATGGGATCCAACAATTTTCTCAACAACTACTTGGTTGTTGGATCTCCCTCTCTCAGAGTCTATACCCCGGAGAAATTTTAAGAGCGCCTCATCAACACGTACCGTTCTCGACTAACAGTCAGCCCGAGAAATGATCGGCTTCCAGCTTCTCCTTGGTTGTTGATTGATCTCATCTTCGCCACTTGATAGATTGCTAGTAACATCACATAAATGTGCCAGGCTCTCGTGAACCTCAGAGCCTAGAAGCTTGTCATCTTCAACGTGGGGCCCGCTAGGATGCATCCCCTACCGCATGGCAGTGCAATTTACAACCAAGGGGCAATGTGTGCAATCAAACAATGCCCTCGTCATGAGCTTCAACTCCGCGCTCAAGTCACTAGTGGACAAGCTCAACAGTAAACTTCCCAATGCAAAGTTCATCCTAACAAACTCCTTCAATGTAGTCAACTAGATTATCAGGGGCTTTGATAACACAACAATCTCTTCCTCTTGACCTTTGATTCCACGCCCATCCCTTGATGTGAAATATCGTCATGCCTTTGTATTCTTGTACAAGATTCGCAACAAAGGATCAAGGGTGCTGTGGTGTGCCAATCGGCTCCTCCCATGAATTATCCTCGTGCTTCTCCAGGGTCTCCTTCTGAAGGAACAGGAAGAGCTACTTCTTATGGGATCTTTACCCTCCCACAAACGCTGCCAACGTGATTATCGGCAACCGCTTCTTCTCGAGCTCCCTATTGGACGCTTATTCCATGAAGATTAAGTAGCTTGCAGCGCTCTAGCTTCCAAGATAAGAAGTTTAATGATGTGCTGCTGAAAGATGCGGTCCCGCCACAATCTTAGTAAAAGCGCGTTGTATTAGAAACAACTTAAATAATTTATTATGAAATATCAGAATACTATTAAAGACAACTAGAATGTGATATAAAAATGCAACAAAATTGTTGGAAGTAGTATATCAGTAAGTAATGACCATGCCAAAAACAATTAAATCCATAATAAAGGAATGACATCTTAGAACCTTAAACAAAAATAGAAATCAACTACTAGTTTTGTAATCAATTTACTCAGGAGTGTTCCAAGTTTGATACATTTCAAAATCTTGGTATATTTTGGATATTGGAGTTGAGAAACATAAGGCTATGAATTATATGAGGACAAGCCCTACAACAACACAACTCTAAAATGGATATATCAGAGCATGTGAACATTAGCGTGAATAATGATCTTGGGACTAGGATTTCGATCAACAAAGTCAACTCAAGATCTCCAGCTTGCACCTGTAATAATAGAGGGTGTTAAAAATTAACACAAGTTTGGCTTCGTAATTATTATTTTTGTGTTTTAATGTTTTTGTTTGAAATTCCAGTGTTGTTGCTGATGAAATTGCTCGAGCGTTGGTGCATGGTAAGTCTTCTTCTAGAATTCTTCAGCTTTATGTGCTTTTCTTTCTGCAAGTCCTCTTCACTGTTTAATAGACAATTTAGTGTATGCAGCGGCGGGTCTCTTGCGGTGAATCTGCGAGCAAAGTAAGTGGAAGGCAAAAGGAGTCGTGACTGTATGTTACAGCTTCCCGATTTCTTTTCGAAGTTCTTTTGGAGTGAACAAAAAAATTGAAACATAGTCTTGGGCTAGTGCCTTGGAAAATTCAGTCATATTCATTGTTTATTGACAAGAATGGAGGCAATTACCTGTCTAGATCATGCTCACAGAAACAGTGCCTTGAATTGCAGGTTTCGCATGACAGGCAAGAAGATCTGAGGGAAGAGTGCCTATCGGTGCCGATCATCACAGCAGCAATTAAATCTAGACCTCAAGGGGCTGAGCTGTAGTGGTGGTACAACACCTGATCTTTGTTATGGAAGGGAGCCCGATCGAGTCGGCGCTCAGATTGGGATGAATCTTCTGATTGTTGAGCACAATAGCGTATGTCGAGGTCGCTCCTTCTGGTATGTCTCGATCACGGAAACTGGTGGTCTGGCGATATCTAACGCCGCACAGAGTTGGCAGCCTGATGTGCTTGAATCTGTCGCAGAGCTTTTGCTTGATGGTTCGCAAATCTGCTACGGAATCTTTTCTGGTGCTGACTGGTGCTTTTCTGGTGCTGAGATGGTGGATGTCTTTGCCGAACCTCCTGGAAAGTCGCTCCCGAATGGCTTCAATGTCTACAGGATCCTGCTCACGATCAAGAGAATTGGCTTTTTTAGCAGCACTACAGAGCATGCTGGGCGGGAGAAAAATCTCGACAACTTCGTCTCTCTATCTACAGAATGAGAGAGTAATTGCAAAGGAGCGAACCCCGTTTCATGCAGGCCCCCAACTAGAGATGAAAGCTGTTTCGTATAAGACGGGACGGGAAAAGAGACGACCGAATTGCCAATCCATTTTGACTCAACTGATCTAGGCTGCTGATGCTGCTGCACAGAAAATTCCACGAGATTCGGAGCATGTTCCGGTCTGTGTTTAGAAAGCAATGATAAAGAAAAGCTGATCCTTCTACGCAATACCTCGAGGCCTGAATTTTCGGAGTCTGTGGACTTGCTGCTGAGGAAAAATGCAGACGACCTTCGAACGCATGCTGCGAGGAAAGCATGTATTGAACTAAACTCCTAAAGGGATCCAGTGTCCGAAAGGTAAGAGGAATGTCAAGATGAGGTAGCGATATTCAAAGCACTGAACCGCTCCCTCACACACCCGGGCTTAAGGGGCTCGGCATCTTCTTCATAGTGGGGGCTACATCTCCCTAAGGTAGAAGGCTTTCCAAATCAGATGCTTCAGCAGGACCACTCGGCACTTTATCTGCACGACTGTTACGTGATACCACCTCGTCTCACTCTCTCTCGTTTTGGGGCGTTCGGGACACATTTTGAAGTGCACCAGCAATTAACTAGCCCAGAGATAGGAAATGCCAATACGAGATCGATGACTGGGTGTGCAGCTCGAAAAGTTGGTCGGTTCAAAAAGGATTAACTCGGTAATGTCGACGTGACAATTTTTTCCCTTAAGCGAGGAGGCTCAACTGATCCAACCTGCTGAGGAGCAACCAAAGTTCATTGATCCAAACATGCCAGGGCTCTTCTGCGATTCTTGTACACTAAATCCTCAAACGTTTTCCGTATCCGGTGTCTGTTGTGCGCCAGGCTATTCGTGAAGGCTCGTCTTTCATTGTCAGTTTGTACAACAGCCGAGTTGTGCTACCAAGTACGTGGACCCCAGTACGGTGGTACCCCCTCTCGGCATCCTCCGGTACTCCTCCGGAAATGGACATTCTCATGCAATGAAGATGAAAAACGAATGATCTCTACGTTGACAGCAGGCAACAACTCTGGTACCGGAGCTCGCTCCACCGGACACCAGTCCTTAAAGTGGGAGGGAGTAGGTTGCAACCGAAAAAGACAACTGTAAACTACAGCATTGCGGTGGTCAGAGTCTCAACCTCATACACTTCGATAGGATCCAGTTTTTCTAGTGGGACCTGGGGCACCATATATTTTTCGCAGGTAGCTTGATTCAGTGCAGAAAGGAACCAGGAATCTAACCACACATATGTATATTTGTATATATATATAGATATCTCTCTAAAAGGTATTGATAATGCCACCACATTTTTTGCTACTGCCACCACAATTCCATGAAAATTGCAGTTGAATTTTTTTTTTTTTTTTTGCTACTTCCATCACAATCATTTCATGATTTAATACATACATACTTATATATATATATATATATATATATATATATATAATGAAAATATTAACAAATTTTTTGATTGAAAGTTCAAAAAAACTAAAAAAACATGTCAAGTGGATGACGAGTTGTGGGGGCAGTAACAAAAAATGTGGTGGCATTAGTAATACTCTCTCTATATATGTATATATTCATGTGGTGGTATGAAAAATGGTATTTTGAGATGAGTATTGCTGGTGAAAAACCGAGCAGTGGTCAGTGGGGAATGGGATGTGTGAGTGCACATTTATGAGGCACACTTATTCTCTTTGTAACTGCCTTTGTCTTTTCTTTACCCCTTTCCTCATAGTTTCTGTTTGATTCTGCCTTGTGCAGGGTTTTTGAAAGTTATTCCATTGCAGAGCTGTGATGACTCATGTCATGGTCACAAACACAGCATGGAAAATGTGGTGAGGCCCAGATATTGGACTCTTTCTTTTTCTCTCCCCCTTTTTCTACATTTTGTTGATGATGATGTTTCATATTAGAAGGAAAAAAAAAAAAAAAAAAAAAAGAATCTTAAGATTCATGATCTTGGTATTGTCCTGTATGTATTTGAATTTAGATCCTTCAATTGATTTTGTATATCTGCAATTTGAATCTCAATCAGTTAGATGGTTTACAAAGATGTGGGTTTGTGAATACATTTGTGAGGTGCAATTAAGATGACATACATCAAGCAGCTATAAGTAGTGTTTTTGTTGTAAAAAGATGTTTACAGAAAAAAAAGAAAAGAAAAGAGAGGTACTTATAAATGAAAAGTATAATGAGAGATTGAACAATTTTTTGAAATCTTTTGAGTGTTGCTAATCAAACGAGGAATTTGAACGCAAGAATAGTTTAAGAACTCTTTGATGGTTTTGATTTTTTTTTTGTTATTTTCCATGTTTGCAAACTGCAGAAATTTACACTGAAAGCTGATATTCATCATCTACAGAGGTCATGTGATGTTCCTTAATCAAACAAAAATAAAAGGAGTTTGTACAACTTGATCTTTGATATCACCATTGGGCTTTACATGCCCATTCTGTAAAGCAAGAGCTAAATCCATCATTGAATTCACACAGAGCATCCCTTATTCATCAATCACTTATTGAACAGAATTTTTAAGTATAGCTAGTGCTCTTGAAAAAAGTCATCTTTGTCCATTGAAATTTGAAATAATACTGAAACAATTTTATACATGTGCACATTATTCACCAAAAAACTGATGAAATGTCACTTCTGCTGCATGTTTTGCAAGAATAATGAATGTGGCACTACAAAAATAAAAACTTAATTGAACAAGAACATTGTTACTAAAGCACAAAGCAGATTAAACAATTGCACAAGCATAATTTGTATGTGATGATGCAAAGTAATTCTTGAAGTAATATATAACTAAACCTATTGGCTTTATTTTTGGTACTTGAGAATTCATCTTAGCAACAAGATTGGGTGATTAATATGCATTTAGTTGATACTGCATTGAAGACAAATGAATCTCAGTGGTGATACAAACAAATTTTTGTTCTAATTTGTCCTAAATTCTTTTTCCTAAAAGCATTTAATTTTATAATACTTACAATATAAATGTGTTTACTTGAATCTTACTTGAAATAGAGCTGATATCTTTTATATTTTTAGAAGGTCAAATTATTGATATTAAGTTTGGAAAACCTTAAGTTCAATAAATAATGTAATCAATTAAAATAACAATTAAAAAATAACAGCTTCAGCTTTTATATATATTTTTTGATATATATATATATATATATATATTGATGAATTTAAATAATAAAAAAAATTATAGCTTCTTGTGTTCTTTTCTTTTTAAGTAATAGTAAGAAAAAGATATCTATAATAAATATTTTTTTAAACTTATGAGCCTACTATGAACATAGAATAGTTATTCTATAATATAAACATATTTATACAATAAAGAATTAAAAATCAATTTGATTGATATGATATTATCAGATATTCAAAATTTCATATCCAAATACATAAATAAATATATATGTATGTATGTATATATATATATATATATATATATATATATATGTTAAGAAGAAATTATTACAAATATTAGATTTTTTAATTCTTAAGAAATTAAAAAAGATAATATAAGTTATATTCATAGACATATCAAAATATCAAAATAAAATAAAATAAAATAAAATAAATTTAATTTTTTTAAAAAAAAATCTTTGAAATTTCAAAAGAAATGATTATAACTAATTTTTATTTTAAAAAATATTTTTAAAAATAAATATATTTTTTTAAAAAAAAAACTATATCTCTATAAATTCTATTAAAATATATCATTTTTTTTTTACATATGTTAAAATCTTTTTATATATGTTAAAAATCAAAAATATGCTACATCAATGAAACTATGTATTCTATTTTCTATTCTTGGATAATAAGTTCTACCAGTCCTCAAAAAAATTGTCTATAATCTTGAGCTAATATCTTCATTGTTGAAACATCCCATCCAAGGATTTGATCTTTATTGCAGACTTCAAAACACCTTCAAAACAAGATCTTAGGCTTAAGGGGATTTACATTTCCAAGCTCAAGTAATATCAGTAAAGCTCAAGCATTAAAATCAAGACTTGCATGGTTGAGTGTTGCTCCTAATGGCTCCAACCATGGTTGTACTAGGCATTGAAATATATTGCTTTTTTTTTGCTCATTCAAAGGCTGTAAAAATTGCTCTAGTTTGTTTAAAGCATGTATAACAAGTAAATCTTTTGAATCTTATTCTGCTAAATTTTTTAACATTTGAAGGTTTGACATGATAATTGACTTGCTTCTATAATTCTATTCTATCTTAGAATAAATGACTACATATTGATGAAGGCTTTAGTTTAAATCTATCTTTTTTATAGATATTTCTATAAAATCTAATCTTCACTAAGAAGTTATCATCAAACACGTTTAGATTTATAAAGATAGAATCAATAAAATTCTTGTACCTTTTGAGGCACATTGGTGAAATTTTAGACCAGTTCTCATGTGTGCTCATTAATATCATAATTATGCCAATGAATAAGATATTCCAATTTATTCCACCTTTGGAATGAATCAAATAATTTTTTGACCTTGTATACTTTATGCTTTTTTATTTCAATATTAAGTGGCAATTATTGTATTCTTTTTAGAATACACAATTCTTTGTAAGGCTCTAAAAGAGACATGAAAAATTAGATGTATTTTTATAAAAGATGGTAGTTCCAAGCAATATACTACTAAATTAATTTGCTTCTAGATGGAAAATGGTCCTAGCCTCTGATAGTGTAATTTATTACATAGTCACTTGATTTTGATTTTTTATTGAAAAAATTATATTCTATCTCTAATATAAAAAATAGGCAATTGATTCTTGAATTTATCTGTAGATGTTTTATAAGTATCTTGAGCTACTTGCAATTGAAGCTTCAAGGTTGTTTGGTGTTGTAATAGATGCTTTGTAAATCCTTCAACTGCTGGATTGTTGTTCTTTAGAATATTTCATAAATCAAGCTTCAAGTGATATCCGTAGTTAGAATAAAATATTTTTTGTTGAATTGAAGCATAAATAATATTATTATATGTAAAATTTATTAATGATAGATATAAGATTCAATCCTCTCTTTGATAGTTAATATTGTATTGTAAATACTGTTCTAAAATTTAATTAATTTATTTTGCTTGGCCAACAATTTGAGGATGGAAAACCAAACAAAGTTTAATATCTACCTTCAATATTTTAAAAAGGCATCTTCAAAATTTAGATATGAATTAGAGTCCTTAATTGGATATAATATCATCCGTTAGGCCATAATATTAATGTATATTATCAAAAAAGAGCCTTGCTATTTCTTTATTAAAGTACTCTTTTTATAATAAATTAAAAAAACCATCTTTATGAATTGATCAACCACCACAAGGATGTTGTTTAATAAATTAGATAGTGGTAGATCCATAATAAAATCCATTAAGATAAAAGACCATGACCATCTTGAAATAGGCAAGCACTGTAAAAGTCCATAAGGATGATATCAAGGATTCTTGCACTTTAAATAAATATCAAAAGAAAGTATAAAGTCCTTCACAACCTTTCACATTTGAGGCCACCAAAAATCTTAGGAAATATATTTTAAGGTCTTATTAAATTCAAAGTGACTTGCAGTTGGAAAATCATAGCGAGATTGAAGAACGTGCAATCGTGTTGGTCCTTCTTGGATATATAAACATTCTTCAAAATATAAAAGATCTTCAAGCTTGAACTTGTCAACATTTTTATTGAGGCAACATTTAATATCAAGGACCAAAGCATCATTAGTAATTATAGCACGCACCTTATTAATGAAATAAAAATCAATAAGTACTGATGTAATAGTGGCACAAAGGCAAAATTGCTCCAACTTCAATAAAATTGTATATTATTGATCAAATATTACCTCTCTTATCCTTGATACAAGATATGATTTCCTTAATAAAATATCAAATAATCTTTGTTGCTTCTCAAGTCAATAAGTGATAACAAAGTTAAATCAAGATAATAATATATTCTATTGAATTTGACGATGATCAAGAATTTGAGCTGGTATAAAAAAATTCTAAATTCTTGTGATTTGTATATATAGTCATAAGATTTATTGCTCTTTCAAGGAAATGATGCCATTTTTTAAAAGAATCTACAATAGTAAGAAGCTCTTTATTATAGATTTTATAATTAATTTTGATAGAAAAAAACTTTCAAGAATAAAATACAATAAGATGGAATTTATTGTCTATACCCATTTGCAAAAGTATGGCCTCTAGTGCAAAATCCAAAGCATTGGTCTCTATTTAGAATGCTTTTGTAAAATCTAGATGCATCAAAATTAGAGCTATGGTGAATGCTATCTTGAGATCTTGGAATGTCTTCTCCACTTAAGGCCTCCATTCCAACTTATCTTTGCATATCAATTGAATAAGAAGGGCATCAATTTGAGAGTAATTTTTGATGAAGATCTGATGGAAGTTGGCAAACCTAAGAGAATATTGTATATCTTTTATAGTCTTTGGAATGGCCCATTACATAACCGCCTTTAATTTCTTAGAATCCATCATTAAATCCTTAATAAATATGATGTATTCTAAAAATTCCATCTTTGGTTGATGAAATATATATTTTTCTAGCTTGACATAGAAATTTGTATCTTATAGCTTTTGTAATATTAACTTTATATACTCTTCATATTCCTCTAGATTTTTTGAATAGATGAAGATATCATTAAAATAAATCATAATAAACTTATTTAGATGCTTTCAAAAGATGTCATTTATTAAATGGCAAAAGATAGTGGATACATTTGTTAATTCAAAGGGCATGATATTATATTTAAAATATCCATATCTTGTCTAAAAAACGGTCTTTTATTTGTCTCCTTCCTTGATCTGTACCAAGTTGTATGGTCCACAAAGATCTATCTTAGTATAGATCTTAGCTTGGCCAAATTGTTCTAAAAGTCTTGAGATTAATGATAATAGATAATAATTTTGTATCATTATCTTATTCAATCTCTATATTAGAAACATACACTTTGGAAATTCAAAGAACCTTCTAGAATATTTTAGATATTTTTTAATTAATAAAAATTGGTTGAGAAGCTTCTTACTTGGTAAAAGTAGCTCAAAAAGCTTTGTGGTTAGTAGGAAGAAGACAAAAAGCTTCTAAGTTGGTAGAAAGAGCTCAAGAAGCTTCCAAGTTTGATGGAAGCCACTCAAAAAGCTTCTTAGATATGGATATATATTAGAGTTGAGGTTGAAAAATTTTTCAATCTCGACAACGCATCTTTTAGAGTTCTATCTCACCTTTCTTGATATTATTTATGTACTCATCTAGATAATTCAAGTCCTTGTGGATTTCTTCTTGAAACCTTTTTTTAGTTTAAGTCTTTTACTTTATATTCTTGTATCTTTGATAGTTTATTAAAACTACCTTCATCTTTAATATCAAAGTTAAATCTTTATTGTTAGAAAATAGATTACCTCTCTTCTTGAAGGTATATTAGTGCTTTAGAGGTTGTAGATTACCTTCTTGTAAATTGATATTGTCTTCTTATAAGATTTATTTATTTATTTTTTAAATGGCTAGAGATTAAGATATTAGTATAAATAAATCTTTTAAATTTTAGACACTATTATAAGCACTCTTATTGCGTTATCTATTAAAACTATAGAAATTAAAGGGATTGTATTAAAACTTCATAATGATATAACATTTAGAATACTACAACCTAAATTGTATCCACTTCCAACTTCTGCACTTGAAGATGCAGTACTATTTATGTTGTATTAAGGAAATTCACTTATTTAGCAATGTAAAGAGCCTCAAGTTAGTCTTTTAAAGAAATATGATGGCACATATTTGAAGTTTTAAAGATTTGTCAACCAAATTTAATTAATAACAGTTCTATGACTTGATACTTATTTGATAGAAGAATCAAGGATTGGATTGATTAGCACCTTGCTTACAGACTAAATATTATCATAGTTGGTTCCTTATTTGAAAAGAGATCACTAATTTTAAGTAACTTTAAAGCTTTCATAGAAGCATTTGCGAAAGCATTTAGAAAATATGACAAGATTCATTGGACAACAATCACGATCTGAGCATCACAATAAGAGGCATGCTCTGTATGAGTGTATACATCCAATTTTAGGCAACTAGCGTCCAATACAATTGAGATGAAGAAGTCTTGATGAGTCAATTCTATTAGGGATTAAAAGACTACATGAACGATTTGTTATTATTGCTTTTGAATCTATAATTGCTCAATGAAGCCATTAATTAAGCTATGAAATGTGATAATCAATTATTTTAATGTCATCAAGATCAATATTTATAGACTTCAGTAAGACAACTTATTGTCATATTACGTGAATTCTTGCTTAAAAATGCACCGAGTACCTAGTAGTAGAAGATAAAAAAAAAATTGTAACAAAAAATCCTAACATCTCTAATAGAATTATATATAAATTGTAATTAAAGAATAACAAATATTCTCAATAATTAATTTTTTTTAATTAGATTATTAATTAATTATTAAAAAAAATATTAAAAAATCCTAATTTTTTTTTAAAAAAATAATACAAAAAAATAATAAATTCTTTAAAAAATATTAAAATAATAATATTTTTTAAATATTAAAAATAGAATTCATAATCAAATCTTAAATAAATTTGAATCAAATCCTAATCAAATTTTAGTCAAATCTTAGTCAAATCTTAAGTACTAAATAAGTTTTAATAAAATCTTAATCAAATCCTAAATCTTAAACAAACCTTAATAAAATCCCATATAATTTTCTAAATCTTAAATTAATCCTAATAAAATCTTAATTAAATCTTAAATCCAAAATAATTCTAAATCAAATCCTTAATCCTAAATAAATCCTATTCAAATTCTAATAAAATTTCCAATTAAATCCTAATGAAATCCTAATAAAATCTTAAATTTTAAACAAATCTTAATCAAATCTTAATCAAATTTTAAATCCTAAATAAATCTTAAATGAATTTTAATAAAATCCTAATCAAATCTTAAATTTTAAATAAATCTTAATTAAATCCTAATCAAATTCTAACAAATTCTATAGCAGATTGAAACTTCAATAGCTAATGATTGAATCATTGATCTTAATCCAAAATTTGCACATCTTTTAATAATTAAATTAACAATATGCATAAATTTTTTTGAAGAAGATCTAATATACCAAATAGAAACTAAGTCCAAAAATCTACTTTAGTGTAGGTCATCCTCCTTCTCCAATCTTGATATCAATCTTTTAATATTAATATCTTTTTTTGTACATAAAAAGTTGATATATATATATATATATATATATATATATATATAGAAAATTAAGTCTACCATCTATAAAAATAATTTTCACCTCAATCCAATTAGTAGATTATTAAATATCTTAGAAATCCTCATTGGCCTATAAAATCCAATTTTTGAGACTTTGATACATTGATACATTTAAATTTCAACAACCTTCAATCAAATTATTCAATCAAGCTTAAATTTATAACATGCACTCAATATAATTACAATCACAAATCCACAAAATTTGATCTATAGGTTTATAACCAAACTCACAAAATGCTAAAAAATATATACTTCTTATTATTTCATAAAACCATAGTCACCTAAATCAACCTTGACTTTGCAAAGCTCTTACAAAATCAATATCTATTCAAATCATTCAAACCTAATGCTCAAATAAATCTTCTCAAGTTTGCTTTCAAAAAAACAAACTTGAGAAGATTTATTTGACCTGCCAAAAAACTCTTCATTTATTATCAACATGTGATTTTGTACCTAAGGGTTTGATTTTGACCCAAGTTTACTATTGGTCCTCTCTTTGTATCAATTCTTAAAATTTTGAGATAAATTTTATTAAAACCTATTTTCAATCCCTTTCTAAAGATACCTATATTATTTGTTATTCTAATTTATGTTTTGTTTTATTCATGGCCATATAAAGTAGATAAAAATATCTTTTAAAAAAAAATAGTATTAACATCTTTTGATTTTTATTATCTTATTTATTGTCTATATTTTTAAAATAATTTGCTAAAATATTTTTATTTGAGTTCCTTTGTACTACAATCATATATTTTTTTTTTATATAATGGTTGTATTACTACACAACAATGCAATCCAACACACTCTTAATACATTAGTAAGTAATCCATATTCATATTTAAAAGTAAAAAATATACAACTTAATGTGGTACGTTTTAAATTTTTTAGCCTACGAGAAAAGAAGCATTGGATGGAAGAAGATCTATATTTGTATTATAACAAAGAAGGCCACAAGACTATCAATTATTTGAAGAAACAAAATCATTGCATTACTAAAAATAAAAGTATAATCATTCAAGAAAACAAAGATATTTAGCCACAATAGGAATCGAGTGGCTAGACTATTCAATATCATAAAATTATTCAAGTTTCTTTCTTTTTGCTCAGTCTACTTATTGCTTTATAATTCTTTTGTATTTTTGTCCCTAAAAGCTTTAAACAATTACCTTATTGAATTTAGATATATTTTCTTGTTTCTTAAATGAGATATTTGCAAAACTTCATAAAGTTCTCCTAGTACAAAAATCCCAATTTATTAATATAAAGATAATAGATAGATAATCCTTATTTTTATCCTTGAATAGTATCACTCATGAAACAATATTTATAGAAGTGTCATTTGAAGATCATAGTATTCAAACTATATTCAATATTATTAGAATTCTTTCAAATCCTATTATTGTCAAATTTTCTTAGTTAAAAAAATATAATCCATCTATAGATTAGAGATTGCAAGAAAAAAATTTTCAATAGAAATCTTTGTAAGCAAACTTTGTAAAAAGTTATAAGTTGATAAGCCTTTATTTATTGGAGTAAAGGCATTTATAAGATTGATTCTAAAAAATATATCATTTATTATTTATATAATTCTAATTAAAGAAGATATATTTATTAAGGATTTGATGATAGATCCTAAGAAAGTAAAGGCAATTATGTAATGGACTATTCTAAAGATTATAAAAGATATGCAATATTTTCTTAGATTTGTTAACTTCTATTGGATCTTTATCAAAAATTATTCTCAAATTGCTACCTTACTTATTTGATTGATATGTAAAGACAAGTTGGAATGGAAGTCTTAAGCGGAGAAGGCATTCCAAGATCTCAAGATAGCATTCACCACAGCTCCAATCTCGGTGCATGCAAATTTTACAAAAGCATTCTAAATAGAGACCAATGCTTTGGATTTTGTATTAAAGGCCATATTTTTACAAATGGGTATAGACAATAAATTCCATCTTGTGGCATTTTATTCTTGAAAGTTTTTTACTTCCAAAATAAATTATGAAATCTATAATAAGAAGCTTCTTATTATTGTGGATTCTTTTAAAAAATGGCATCATTTCCTTGAAAGAATAATACATCTTATAACTATATATACAAATCACAAGAATTTAGAATTTTTTTATATCAGCTCAAATTCTTGATTATCTTCAAATTTAATAGAATATATTATTATCTTGATTTAACTTTGTTATCACTTATTGACTTGAGAAGCAACAAGGACTATTTGATACTTTATTAAAGAGATCATATCTTGTATCAAGGATAGGAGAGACAGTGTTTGATCAATAATACATAATTTTGTTAAAGTTGGAGAAATTTTGCCTTTGAGCCACTATTATATTGGCACTTATTGATTTTTATTTTATTAATAAGATACGTGCTATAATTACTAATGATGCTTTGGTCCTTAATATCAAATATTATCTCAATAAAAATACTGACAAGTTCAAGCTTGAGGAAGATCTTTTATATTTTGAAGAATGTTAATATATCCAAGAAGAAGCAACACAACTGCACGTTCTTTAATCTTGCCATGACTTTTCAACTACAAGTCATTTTAGAATCAATAAGATCTTAAAATTTATTTTTTAAGATTTTTGATGGCCTCAAATATGGAAGGCTATGAAAGACTTTGTATCAAGGATATGAACAAAAAAAAAAAAAAAAAAACCAATGAAGTTTGTCTCAAAAAAAATTAAGAAGATAGAAATAAAGAAGTATGTATATTCAAAAATTGAAATAGCTATTACCAAAGATTAGAAAATACAAGAGACATTTGAATTAGATTAGAAACAAGAAAGGAGTTGACAAGAATGAAGAAGGCTTCACTCTTGACTCTATATATACTATCTATTTAAGAACTATGTGGCAACATTTTGTAGGATTTCCAATATATATCTAACTTGTAAGACACATGTCAAATTTACAAGATAAGTTTCTTACATGTATACCATATACTTAGATTGTTCTATAAGCTACCAATATGTGCACCATATACTTAGCTTATTCTACAAGCTACCAACATGTGTAACATGTCGTTAACTTATTCTATAAGCTATCAACATGTGCAACACATGACTAATTTATTAGCCAAGTTTCTAGCCTATTAATCACTTATACACATATATAAAGGTGAATCCGCATCTATGAAGCTTCTAGGAAGCTTTTCTATAAGATATTATCATATTAATTTACTTTTAGCTACTTCTATCTATCCATATTAATTAGATGATTATTGAAGTAAATCTTGTCCGTGATATTATTCCTCCTTTTAGAGATGAGTTGCATGAGGAGTGGTAATTACGTGTTGAAGAAGTCCAAGATGTGCCAAATTATATTTGCTACATACTCTATTTTTTGCTCCCTTTGAAGATAGTTGATAGGTCTTCTCGACCAATGATAGTGACCCATATTAGGGCAAAAGAACCACCATGTTGTTTGATTATTGATGAGGCCTTCATACCTTCCTTCAAAAAAAAATATTTAAAATCCCATCAAGAATAGTTCCTACTTCCAAAAATATTATCAAACATCAGGAGTCTCTTCCAAGGTCATGATACCAAACATATTGTATCTCACCATCAATCCAAGAAAAAATATGTTGTTCTTAAAGATCTTCATCTCTATTCTATCATCTTGAAGGTTGTAATAGACGTAATGTCTTGTCTGATAAATTAGCGAACGATGGCTCTTGAGCTGAATTTATAGGTTGTTGATTTTCTATATCTTTTAGCATAAATAAATTCAAAAACATAATAGATAGTGATATAAAATAGAATAAAACCTTTTTTGAACCTGCTTGGTTTTATAGCAAGGATTTTCTTGACTCTTCATCATAATTTTGATGGATGTTGTCAATAAATTGCATTGACTTTTGCTGATGCACTTGCTAGATTCTTGCATGGCTCCCATGTGCATTTATTAATATTGTATCTACACCAATGTACAAGATATTCCAACCGATTTTGACATCGTCTCATATCCAAGACCTCTTCAAATTCTTTATTATAGTCTATTTCAATAAGAAGCGATGGTATTTGTCTTCTTTCTTGTATATCCATTGTTTTATATGGCTCAAGGAATGAGACGTAGAATATAGAATGGATCTTTATAGATTTTGGTAGATGTAATTGATAGGCTACTAGATTAATCTATTGACAAATCAAAAATGGTTCAAGCTTATGATAATCTGATTTATTACAAAAAGATTAGTCTTAATATTACAATAAAGTAATCATATCTTATTGTCCACATGGAATTGAAGCTATTTCTTACAATAGACATCTATATTAATCTTTTATTATTTTTTAGCTTTGTTTAATTGTACCTTCATTGTTACATGTAAATTCTAATAATTGATTTGTCAAATCTTCTACTGTAAGATTATTAACTTTTAAAAAATCAAAAGTATCAAATCATGGATAACAACTATGATTTATAAAATTTGAAGTTTTTAAATAAAAAAATATATTAAATTACTATAAATAAACTCTATTAATGGCAAAAAAATTATCCAATCATCTTGATAATAATTGATGGTACATCTCAAATATTACTCTAAAACTTGATTTACTTATTTTGTTTGTTCATTAATTTAAGAGTGGAAAGCAAAAGATAGTATTATATCCACCTTCAATATTTTGAAAAGAATTTATTAAAATTTTGATACAAATTATATTCTTTTATCTAATATAATATCCTTTAGTAATCCATAATAGTGATAGATATTATCAAGGAAGAGTTTAGTTATTCCTTCACCTATAATAGATTTTGTACACAGTATAAAATATGCCATCTTGGTAAAACGGTCTACAATCACAATTATAGAATCATATAAACTTGACTTTGAAAGATCTATGATAAAATCTATAGAAACAAAAGACTAAGATTATTCTAATATAAGTAATGGTTAGAGAAGTTCGTAAGATTGGTGATGAAGAGTTTTTGATCTAGAACAAATATTGTATAATTATACAAATTTTTTAATAGCCTTCTACATTTGAAGCCATCAAAAATCTTTAAATATTAGATTTAAAGTCTTATTATATCCAAAATATCCTATTGTAAGGAAGTTGTGACAAGCTTCTAGAGTATGTAGTTGTGCTGCACCTTCTGGAATATATAAGTATCTTTCAAAATATAATAGATTGTTTTTAAACTCAAACTTGGAAGTATCATGAAACTTAGATGAATTATTCTAAATTTCATAAACAAGAGGGTCTAAAGACATACCTGTTTGGATTTACTTGACAAAAGCTAAATCAATAGTCAATATTGATTTCATTGCTTAAAGATGAAATTGCTCCGACTTTAAGAGGATCATTCTTTGTTGATTAAAAGGTGATTTTTTTTTTTAAATATAAGATAAGAATGTTTAGAAAGGGCATTAAAAAAACCTTGTTATTTTCTTAGCCGATAGGTAATAATAAATTTGAATCTTGACAAAAATATGCTCCAATGAGCTTGGTGATGATTCAACACACGTGCTGACATGAAATACTTGAGGTTCTTGTGATCCATATACATAATGACTAACCTAGAAGCACTTTCTAAATAGTTATGCTATTCTTAAAAAGAATCCATAAATATAAAAATTTCTTTATGATAGATTTTATAGTTGATCTTTGTTGTTGAAAATTTCTTAGAATAAAAAGCTACTAGATAGAATTTATCATCTGTTCCCATTTGTGATAATACCGTACTCAAAGCAAAGTTTGATGTATCTATTTTCATAAAAAATACCATGAAAAAGTCAACATGATACAAGATTGGTGCAGAAGTAAAAGCTATCTTCAAAGCTTAAAATGATGCTTCTATTTCTTTACTCTACTTGAGTTTGTTCTTAAAAGTTAAGCATGTAAGTGAAAGTGCAATTTGAAAAAAGTTTTTAATGAATATTTGATAGTAATTATCAAATCTCAAAAATTATTATATATTCATTATTATTTTTGGAATCTTCTAATCCATGATCATCTAGACTTTCTTAGGATCTATTTTGAAACCATCATTTGAAATGATATATCCTAAAAAATCAACTTGAATAGTATAAAATATATACTTTTTTATCTAGGCATAAAATCATGTATCTCTAAGTTTTTGTAATACGTGACAAATATAAAGTTCATATTCTTCTATGTTCTTAGAGTAGATCAAAATGTTGTCTAAATAACAGACAATGAAATCATCAAGAAACTCACAAAAAGCATCATTTATAAAATGTTGAAAAGAAATTGGTGTATTTTAAAAGTCTAAAAGGCATGACATTTTATTCAAAATGTTTATAAGTCTAAAAGGCATGACAATTTATAAGTCTAAAATTTTATAAGTCTAAAAGGCATGGCAGTTTATAAGTGTAAAAGGCATGATATTATATTCAAAATGCACATACCTAGTTTAAAATGTAATTTTCTATTCATCACCTTTTTTTTATACGTACTAGATAATATGTTCTTCTTAGATCTTTTTTTGTATAGATATTAGCTTGATTTAGTTGATCAAGAAGTTCAGATATCAAAAGTAAAAGATATCTATTCTTGATAGTAATCTTATTGAGCCCTCAATAATCTACACATATCCATAGTGATCTATCTTTTTTTTTACAAATAAGATAAGAATTTTTACTAGGGATTTTGAATAGCGTATGAAATTCTTGGCTAAATTCTTATCAATATATTTCTTGAATTCATCCAATTCATTTTATAATAAACTATAGATTGGTCCAAATAGAGGCTGAGTTCATTCTTTGAGATCAATTGAGCAATCATATTGATAATGCTCTGGAAGAGTATCTCCATTTTTTTTTTCAAAAACGTCTTGATAATCTTGATATTAGCTTAGAATTCCACTTAAAGTCTTTCCACCATGAGAAATGGATGTAGCATACATAGCAAAAGATAATCTTTCTTTTATTGTATGTATAAAAGCTTTTATATTTATAAGTATGGATTTTATTATACTAGACTTATGGCTTATCACTTGATTAATGGGACTCTTATTAATGCTTTGAAAAAAATCAAGTCTACGAGAAATCCAATCTATTTAAGGATTATATTTTTTTAGCCATAATAAATCTAAAATGATTCGATTAGAGAGAGATTTAATTATATTAAAGATTACACAACTATTATAACCATCTATTGTTACATTTATAAAAAAAAAAAATTATAAATATTATCTCTAAAAGATAACAAGCAACCATCTATGACTTCTATATATATGGATTTATTTTTTTGTACTGAAGGTATTTTATGACTTTTAAAAAATTCTTAATTTAAAAAAACATGATGAGGCTCTTGAATCTAGTAAGGCAGAGGATTTGTGATTTTTAGGTTTCAAATAGATATCTATTATAAAACAAATAGAGGATTCTAAGAAGAAGATAGGACCTTTACTAGGAATTGTACAAGATTCTATCTACACAATCCCTATTGTAATTAGACAAATTTGTTTTTTGACACATTATCTTCTTTGACAACCATATTCCTTATTTTGTAGTTATTTCATTTCTTTAAATAATGCTAAGTAATGTGCTTAGATTCTTTATAATATAAATAAAATCTTTTTTGACAATGATAAGTCTTTTCCTGTTTAATAAGAGATTTAAAACGTATTACGTTAATTTGCATGTCTTCTACTTCTAAATGTATGTATTGAAAAGACATTGATATTGTCATTATATTACAGTAACATTGAGGCTCTCTTATGTGACTCTTAGATCAAAATTCAAAAAATCAATTGTCATACTTCATAGAAAAATCAATTGCTTGACTTAATATTTGAGAATCAGATAAGTTGAGCATCACTTTCTTTACATTATATTATAATCTATAGAAAAATTAGCTAATAAGTGCAATATCATTCCACTTAATATCAATTGTTAATTGTCAAAATTATGAAACATTTGATGTTACTTATTGATTGCCTTGTCGCAAGATGAAAATTTTGTTGGTTGTAATATAAATTGCATCATATTTTTCATACATAGATCAAAATTCTACTAAAAATGCTTCCAAATTATCTAATATTGGATCACATTGTTCAAGAAAGGATAAAAACTACGATAGAGCAGAGCTTGAAAGTAATATTCTAATAAACCTGACTTGTGATCCTTGAGTTAGATAACTTTGGGATTGAAGTTCAATTATTAGTTGTACTTGATTGAAGAATCCTCAAAACTTAGATCGGGTGCCTTCAAACTTCTCCAAAAAATTGATTTTGATTCTTTGATGTTTGAAGGATATTTAATCTTAGATGAAGTGGCATGGCTTAAAGTAGCTCCAATCATCTCTACATCTTCACTTCTTGCTAACCTTATTGCTTCTTGTGATAGTGCATTGAATTGATGCATTGCAAGCATTAATTCTTTTATTTGCTCTTGCATTTGTGCCATTGCGCTCTTCATTTCAACAAACTCTTCTTTGATAATACAATGGAAAAAAAAAAAAAAATTATTTACTTTCACTACAAAATAAAACACTCAAGAATAAAGAAAAAATTATAAGAACAAATGCTTTCTTGAATTAAACGAGAAGCAAGAAATGAATTGACAAGAGTGAAGAAGGCTTCATTCTTGTCTCTATATATACTATCTATCTAAGAACTACATGGCGGCATTGTATAGGAACTCTAACATGTGTCTAATTTACAAAACACATATCAAACTTGTCAAACAAGTTTTTTATATGTGTGCCATGTACTTAGCTTGTTCCATAAGCTTCCAACATGTGCAATATGTGGCTAGCTTGTTGGCCAAGTTTCTAGCCTACCAATCACCTATAGATATGTATAAAAGTGAATTCATGTCTATGAAGCTTCTAGAAAGCTACTCTATAAGATATTATAAAATTAATCTATTTTTATTTATTTCTACCTATCTAAATTAATTAAATGATTAGTAGAATAAATCTTGTCCATAATACTTTATATTCTTTTAAGATATTTATTTAAGGTGCAAGAATCCTTGACATCATTTTTATAGACTCTTACAATGCTTGCTTATTTCAAGATGGTCATGTTCTTTTATCTTAATGGATTTATCATAGATCTATTGCCATCCAATTCATTAGACAATATCGTTGTGGTGGTTGATTGAGTCATAAAGATGGCTCATTTTATCTTTTGTAAGTAGATTATTTCTAATAAAGAAACATCAAGGTTCTTTTTTGATAATATATATTGATATCATGGCTTACTGGATGATATTGTATTTGATCAAGGATCCAAGTTTATATCTAAGTTTTGGAGATGTCTTTTTGAAATATTGAAGGTAGATATTAAACTTTGTTTGGCTTTCTATCTTCAAATTAATAGCCAAATAGAACAAGTTAATTAAATTTTAAAGCAATATTTACAATGCAACATCAATTATCAACAAGACAATTGGATCTTGTATCTAGTATTATTGGAATTTGTATATAATAATGTTATTTATAATCCAAATTAATAAATATAATTTTATTCCAATTATAGATATCATCCAAAGCTTGATCTATGGAATATGCCAAAGAACAACAATCTAGCAACTAAAGGATTTACATAATATCTATCACTATCGTATCATATAAAGTCTTGCTTGAGAATGCATTGAGCATCTAGCTGTAGAAGATAAAATGGAATTTGCAACAATAAGTCTTAACACCTCTAATAGAATTATGTATAAATTGTAATTAAAGAATATCAAATATATTCAATCATTAAAAAAGTTCAATTATACTTTTAATTAATTAGAAAAAAAAACACAAAAAATCCTAAAAAACTTCTAAAAAAGTTATAAAGAAATAATAAAGAGATCTTAAAGAGATATTAATATAAAATCCAAAAAAAATATTAAATTAAAAATCCTTTAAAATACTAAAAAATAAAATTATAATAAAATTTTAATCAAATCTTAATAAAATCTTAATCAAATCCTAATCAAATTCTAATCAAATTCTAATCAAATTATAGTCAAATTTTAATTAAATCCTAATTAAATCCTAATCAAATCCTAATGAAATCCTAATCAAATCCTAATAAAATTCTAGTCAAATCCTAATCAAATCCTAAATCCTAAGTAAATCCTCATAAAATCCTAATAAAATTCTAATAAATCCTAAAAATCCTAATTAAATCCTAATAAAATCTTAATATATTCTATAGCAAATTAAAACTACAATTATGAACTTAAATCAAAATATCAATTCTTAGAATTTTGAAATAAATTTTGTTAAAATTTATTTTTAATTTCTTTTTAAAGATATTTGTATTATTTAATTTTCTAATCTATTTTATTTTTCTTTATTTTTGGCCATACAAAATAATTAGAAGTCTCTTCTATAGAAAGATAATATTCGTATTTTTTAATTTTTATTGCTTTCTTATCTATTATCTATATTTTAAAGATAATTTGTTAAAATATTTTCATTTAAGCTCTTCTATAATATAATTATTCCTTTCTTCTTTTATCTAATGGTTGTACTATTATACAACATCAAAATACCAAACAACCTTCAAGCTTCAATTACAAGTAGCTCAAGATGCTTTATAAGCATCTGTAGATAAATTCAGGAATCAATTGCCTGCTTTTCATATTGGAGATAAAGTATAGTTTCTTTGACAGAATATCAAGACCAAACAACCATGCAATAAGTTGAACTATCAGAGGTTAGGACCATTTTCCATCCAAAAGCAAATTAATCTATTAGCATATTGCTTGGAATTACCATCTTTTATAAAAATACATCCAAATTTCTTTGTCTCTCTTTTGGAGCCTTATAGAGAATCTCATATTTTGAAAAGAATATAAAAATTGTTACTTAATATTAAAATAAAAAATCATAAAAAATACAAGGTTACTATGGTTCTTGATTCATGGCAAAGATGGAACAAATTAGAATATCTTATTTATTGGTAGGGTTATAATATCAATGAGCGCACATAAGAACTGGCTTATAATCTTGCCAATATACCTTATAAGATATAAAAATTTCATTGATTCTATTTTCACAAACCTAAATGTGTTTGATGATAATTTCTTGATAAAGATTGGATTTGAAGAATATCCATAAGAGAAAGAAAGTCAAAGTAAAGCCTTCATCAATATGCAATCATTTGTTTTAAAATTGAATAGAAATATAGAAGCAAATAAGTTACCAAGTCAAACCTTCAAGTATTAAAAAATTTAGCAGAACAAGATTTAGAAGATTCATTAGCTATACAAGTTTAAAATGAACCAATATAGTTTTTACAGCCTTCAATTGAGTAAAGTTAAGATGATACATTTTAGCTCCAAATATGATCACGATTGGAGCTATTAGAAGCAACACCTAATCATGAAAGTTTTAATTCCAATACTCAAGTTTTTATGATATTGCTTAAATTTGAAAAGGTGAATCCTTCTAAGCTTAAGATCTTATTTGGAAGATGTTTTGAAGGCCACAATGAAGATCGGATCCCAAAATGTGATGTTTCAATAATAGAGGTAATAATTCAAGGCCATAGGCAATTTCTTAGAGGACCAATAGAACCTATTGTTCAAGAATGAAAAATAAAACATATAGCTTTATTAATACAATGTATTCTTAATTTTCTATGTTGTCATATTGTAACATGTTTATGTAGTAAAAAAGATAAATAAGAATGATTTATATCTAATATTAAATTATCTTAGTTTAATAGAAACTCAAAATACTTAAAAAAAGGTTTTATAAAAGCCTCTTAGATTAATTTCTTGTCTTAATAGCTAATAGCTAAAATTTAGTTATTAGTTTTTTCTTTTAGATTGTAGGAATTTTTTCATTGCTTTTAAAAAGCCATTAATTAATAAAAATAGAATAGATGAAATAAATAAATAATATGGTTGATATTTGGATTAAATTGAGAGTAGGAACAAGTTTAAAAATCCTTAAGATAAGTTGGATTGATACCCGAGGGTCAACCGTGGATGGAACAAGGTTGAAATTAGACTTCTAGCTATAAAAATAGCCACCAAAGGCAAGATACTAGGTCATTTTGAGATCAGCAACTAGAACTAGAGAGCTAGCTTTAAGCTTGTTCTAAAGGCATTAGACTTGTTTTGTATGAGGAGGTACCAGAAGTTGGTAGTATAGGATTGTTTAGAATTCTTACAATATCTAAAGATCTATCACTCATATTAAGGTGAAATTTGGCACAATGTTAGAAGACTTGAAGATCAAGCTACATACCAATTTTTAGCTGAAATTAATAGATGAAGAAGGAGAAATTACTACTGGGATATTTGCATCAACTTTCAAGTTGGCGGCCAAGTGACATTAGTGCAGATTTTGGTTGATTTTCCATAATTTGTAAGTTGGATTAGATTAAAAATTTCTAAAAATATAGAAGACTTATATTGGTATTTATATACAAAATTTTATATTGAGTTGACTGTCAAATTAAGAGTTATAGTATATTGAAGTTTACTAATTAAGATTAGGACTTGCAAAGAAAAATCATGGTTGCTATATTGTGAAGATAACAAAATAATTAGATTTTGTGTATGGTTGAAGTTACCAAAAAGAATATTTTTGAGCACTTTATATTGACTTGAGCACTCTTATATTGAAATTCAAATTATATTCTTTTTATATACATAAAATCTATTAAGATTTTTTGAATATTCATAAACCACAACTTCACCCTCCACAATTAGGTACTTGGTACATTCTCAAATGAGACAATATGTAATACAATATAAGTGGTGAATCTAATGTGAAAGTTTAAGGTGGAAGGTATTGGATTTTATTTGTGGTTATTTGGAATTGATGGCATTAGAAGGCAAGAAGGTTGAATTTGGAATTTTTGATGGAGCTTTGGATTTCACCTCAAGTGGATCTTCAAGTGGAGCTTCAAGTGGATTTTCTTCTGGTAGATAAGATATGTATCTAGATCCAAATACTGCAAATATGTTTCAAACATTTATATTATTTATACAACAACAACAGGGCAATAATTGTAAAGAGGCTTTGGCAACTAAAGTATTATAAGCACTAATAAATAAGGTTAATCGATTTAATAGAAGGAATATTTTTGAATATTTAAGATATTATGTACAAGAAATAGAATTGAATCAAATTTTTAAAAAAGATATGATTTTATTATTTGAGCTTGCTATAATATCAGAGATAAGAGAACATGTGATATTAATTTTAGAACAATTTGGAAGTTCTTAGGAAACATTCTCTCACGCAATGAGAGATGATATTTCTTGGAAGATTCTGATTGGATTACTAAGAAATCATTTTTGGAATGAATTGAATATCCTAATAAGAAATTATAAGATACCAAATTATTAAGGCAGTTTAAAAGGAAATATTTTTAATTATCAAAAGTGGAAAAGATAACATTGGGACCAAACAAGGTTGATTTATTTTTTCAAGTAGTTGATGGAAAATTGTAAGAGAGGTTAGAAATTCTTCTTGAGGATAAAAAAGAAGATGAAAAATTGACAACAAAATGGAAAGAAGTTGAAGATGCAGGAGGATTGCTTACAAAAAGAGAAAGGAGAAAGGATAGGATTGGTATTCAAAGAGTTGTACAAGTACCTAAAATTCAAGTACCTATTTTACAATCAATAATATCTATTATTAGATAATATTAGTTTGTATGCGTAGAGCGATGAACGAAGAGCATAGAGTGGTGAACAAAGAGCATAGAGCAAAAAAAATAGTAAATTTGAAAGCTTGAAGAATCTGAAATTTTAAAAATAAAATAATATTCTAATATATTATTAAATTTAGTAGAAAAATAAATCTATGACCAAGTAAATTAGAAGTATCTATGAGCATGGAAATGATATTATTGGATGTCATTGTAAAGCAAAAATTGACTATTCAAAAGAAAAGATATTACAAAATGAAAAATAAAAAATATCACAAAGTGTCACAATCTAAAATGATCTTTCATAAAAAGTCTATATATAAAATTGAAATTTTATAGTGGCTCTTTTAATCTCACCATAATTTTATTATATCAAAAATATTTCTAATACAATATTTTCAAATGATAGTATACAACGTTAATATATAGGCTGTTTAAGTAATTCAACCTGTAAAATATGCTTAATTTCATTGAAGCTAAAGCTAGGAGCATGCATGAAGATATCTACCTTAGAATCTAGCCAACAAACCATAATAAAGATGTAGTAGAGATACTTGCAATTTGTCCATTGTCCTCGCTTGTCAAGAGCCTTGGTAGCCATTTCTTTGAAAAAAGGACATCAATAGCTAGGAAACTAGCTTATAGCAATCAAGTATTGCTCTACTTTAGAAAAGATTCTAGAATTAAAAGTGATATTACATCTAAATACTAGAGCTGGAATCATAGATACTTTCTAAAGGTGACCTTTGATAGTGAGAACAAAAGCACAATTATTTGCATGTTTTGTTGATGGTGCCTTTGGATTTCGCTTCATATTCTTTTCAAATATTTTTTTGGAATAATCATCCAGAAACTCAAAAACTATATATTCTGATAGGTTGATTGATAAATTATTGTCATGGAAGAGCATTGTAGAGGATAGCTCTATCCATAGTGTAAGTCAGAAACTTGCATTCTCTAATGAAAGAATCTCCTTTGAGCTCAGATTAATACCAATCTTCACAAGCCATATCTTTAAAACAGGTAGTCTAAATATGATCCACTTACGCCTTATACCTTTAATACACCTCTCAATGTCATCATTGCAGAAGAAAAATTACATTTGTTTGAGTTTGTTTTTTTTGTAGTTGTCCATCATTTCGGTATATGTTAGAGCTACAGTGCTAATCCCATCTTGTATAATTCTTGCTACACACTTCTTTTTTGTTATTGCCTATTGAGTAAAGCAAGTCTTTGCAGAAGTCTTTAGGAGTCTTATAATATACCATTCCTTCTCATTACATGCTATCTTCTGAATTACTTTGATATAATATATCTCAAAATTTGAAGTTGGAGTTTCTACATAAATGGATACATCTTATTGATCTTGAATAGTTTTGAATTGTATATCATTCTCAGAATTGAGATTATGGAACTTGCCTTCTCCAAACCATGTCTATATCTGAGGACATGAGAAATTGATCTTATCTGATCTATAGAAGTCAAATTTAGACCTGAGAGGAAGATCAAATTTGTACTTTAAGGATCCAAAGACTTCTTCACCTTCTAAATGGGATTTGCAAATACAAAATTCTTCTACTCTTGGCATGTTGGCATGTGCTTGGTGAAATGATTTAGGATTGTCAAATTGTTGGGTAGTTCTTTTGGCAACTTGGAGATACAATTTTTCTTTTCTAAGTCTAGTACTTGCTCTTTCTTTATTCAAATACTAGTAGTAAGCTATCACTTGCATGAAGGTACATATATAATCATCCATGGTTACAACATAGAGGTCATTTTCTTGTTTTCCGAACTATTGCAATGACTTGTTGTGCACAGTCTCGGCAAGATTGCAGGATGGTATTTTTGCCAACTCAGAGTCTGATAGAGATTGTAATACAGAGATACATGGATGCAAGTATTAAAAAATTGTTAAGATAGAATCTAAAGATATTAGAATAGAGTGGGGCAGATAAGTGAAGATGTACCAACTCCATGAAACCACCCCATTGGCAATATCAAAAGTGCCAAAAGATGAGCCAAAGGTCAAGATGTACAAGTCCTTCATCTGTAGTTGCTTCTAAGGAAAGCCACTAAGATTTAATGGCAAGATATTGAGTCTCAGCCTCTGCTAATGTTTTGGCATCCTTATATTATTTGCAAAGCTGTCGATGTTGACCTTGGAGAACTGTTCAAATGTTAATCTTAGTGTGTCTCTTTAAGGATTGAATTCAATGAAAGAGACATGTCCTTTTTTGATCCTTTATGAAAAATGATACATCACTACTACCATAGATAATATGAACAATGTTCCAATTTGCTTGTACACTATCTGCCATAAATCCTTTAAACTTGAGATTTAGAGTGTTGTCCTTAGCAACAACAATATTGAGGTTTTTGTAGAAAATCATTTGAGTAGCAGCATTTTCAGATTGTATGTTACAAACAATAATGATCATAATATGATAATAAGTGGCATCATATATATGAGAAGCCATTGTGGTCTAATTTTTGACATGCTTCACATGGTCAAATATAATCCATGCATTTTTAAGATCACCACTAGGTTGCATCTGCTTGACAAGATCTATTCCACTACCAGGTCCGACCTTGGACATCTTGAAAACAAAAACCTTATCAAAATTGGATCCTTGGCCAAGGAACTTGTTCTCTTTGACAAATGTCTAGTTGTTAGAACCTTTGAGTTTAGTGATACTGTCCATGACTCCGAAATGGCATAAGTGGTAGAAATTAGTCACTTCATTGTGAATATTGGTAGAGGATATGTGCTTGCATCTATCAAATATAGGCACCAACTCATTAAGAACAAAGGCCTTCTGAGGTGCTCCATCAGCATAAAGTAGCAATTTATCGAGGAATTCCTTATTAGCTTTGAGGACAATGGCAAAATTTATTACTGTGGGTGTTTTTTCTACTTGCTCTCCAAGAAGGCTCCAGATCCTTTTTAAAGAGTCTCTATAATTGCCAATTTTAATTAGATGAGCATGCAAATTCAAATATATACATGCACAAGTTATATCTCTGTAGGTAAGAACATAATAAATCTTAGTCAAACAACCATGTAGACAAGATGGAAGAATCTTGTAAGCTTTGCAAAGAACTATAGAACCTTTAGGAGGCTCGGATCCAACTTGAAATGAAAAGATAAAGATTCCTTCCTATTCAATTTTGTTTGCAAATAAAGTATGATGGGCATGAGATAGGTAATCACATTCTTCATAATCGCATTGCAAATGGCCATGGTAAAAAGATATTTAAAAGGTAAGACCTATATTATTTTTAATATTGGATGTAATAGATTAGATCCAAGTATAGCCATCATAGCATTTATCCATGCCACAGAGGAGCTTACCTTGGGATTGTGATGCATATTTTTTGATGGAAGGAACCCAAATATGATATCACCATTAAAACTAGGTGGAAAGAATTCCACCCTCTTGATTCTAATGGTGTTGAAATCTAGCTTAAATAGCACGGAATTGGAACCTCTCCCTAAAACAAGCTTTTTTAAAGAGTCTATAATACTAATAGTATCAATAATATATGGCGGAAGCGGAGGTTTAGGACAAGTAGGACAAGTACCCTAAGAAGATTGTGAAGCAGGAAAAAGAAGATGATTAGTGGCAGGAACTATATTATGAGTATTGGCAAGTAGAAGTCCAATGGAGCACTCATCTTTAAAGTCATTACTCAAAAGGTTTATAATTTCTTAACCAGACTCTATCATATCTTTTTGAAGGTGAGGTGTCTGTTAGGTATAAGTTGAAGATATCTTAAGGATAAGAATTTTAGTAGATTTATCATGAAAACAATCTCTTGACTTATAGACTTGGTACTTGTTAGACTTTAGAATCTAGATGTTATCCTCATCATCAATAGAGGAGACTTAACTAATAATATAAGTGAGATCTCTTGTGATTGGATCAAAGACCTCCTCATCAATATACATAGAACCATCTAGAAATTGAAATCTAAGACTTAATCAAATAGAAATAACAGTGTAATAGCTATCATCTCCTATAGAAAAAAAAATTGGAACTCCATGTCCATCTTTATGAATGAACACCATACTAGGAAGAGGAATTTGTAAGTTGACCTTAGCCATTGCAATTTTATGAGTGCAAATATGAAAATGGAGCTACAACAACTATGATAGAATAGATGGTATTAAGTAACAAAGGCTTCTATTTATCTATGAAATAATAATAAATAGTGACATAAACTTGATCATACTAGTATCTAAGATATGACAGTAGTTTGTTAATTATTCAGTAGAAGTGCAATTGGCTGTGAAAAATTAAATACATGAAGTGAAAGTGAGAATGGAAAAAGAATGCCAAGGATGATAATGGACAATTGGAAAATAGAATGATAATACTAATATATTTCATTAACGCTGATGGAAGTATGCAAGTTAGCAATTAAATTATATAAGGATTAAAATCATTTTTAAAATGGAGAGTAACATAGAAATTATCTTAAGATTTTAAGAAGAAGAAATAATTTAGCGATAGTTGAAATATAGTATGAAATAGACTAATATCTTCTATAATAAACTTCAAGATTATCGCTTCTTTAATTTCTATAAAAACAAGATAGAAACTTAACGTACTTATTATTAGAATAGATATGGTCATATATTCATAATTTTGGAAGCTTTATATGATAAGTGGTAACTTAGTGCATGGAAGAAATTGATATGGATTTATATGGACTCAGTGCTGTCCTGGTAGAAAGAATTTGCTTCAAAAAAGCACTAGACTTCTGGCTGCCACTAATTATTCAATCAAGATCCAAAAATAATAAAACCTCCATATTTATATAAAAGATTTTTTCATAGGGCTATTATATCCAATATATAAGTCTTATTTCTTCAAAACACTCAAAACATAACAAATACTTTAAACCTTCATTCTCTTGTAAGAAGGGAATTTTTTCCAAACTTCAACAATCTATAATTTTTAATCCAATCGTCCAAATCTAAATTGTACCTCAAAGTCAAAACTCCTTATATCTACAAATATAACCCTGAATCTACTAAAATCTAAGATTGGAAAAAAGATAAAAGAAATAAAAGAAAGTTTTAAGGCTAGATCAAAGTTAAAGTTAAGATTAAAGATAAGGTAAAAATTTAACCAAAGAAAAAGAAAGAAAGTGAGAAATTTTTCCTAAACTATATAAAAACTTAGATTGGTAAGAAGAAAGAAAGAACTTAATAAAATTTTGAAGAAAAGATAGTTAAGTTAGGTTTCTATGTATGGATGTATTTACTTCACGACAACGGGTGAATCAAGTTTTGGAATAGTATTTACGATGCAGCATCAACTATCAGCAAGATGATTGGATTGCATATCTACCGCTAGCCAAGTTTGCATATAACAACACCCTTCATGGGTCGACTCAGAAAACACCATTCTTTTCTAATTATGGGTACCATCCGAAGCTTGATCTATTGAGTCCGTCAACGAATAACAACCTAGCAGCTGAAGGATTGGTGCAGCAGCTATCGGAGCTTCAAACCACATTGAAGCTTCAATTGCAAATTGCCCAAGAGTCTTACAAAGCATCTGCGGATAAATTTCGGAATCAGGTACCTAATTTTAAGATTGGAGATAAAATATGGCTGCTTCGACGGAATATCAAGACCAAGCGGCCATGTGATAAGTTGGACTATCGGAGATTGGGACCATTTGTTATCCAGAAGTAGATCAATCCTATGGCGTACCGCTTAGAGTTACCAGCTACTATAAAGGTACACCCTGTCTTTCATGTTTCTCTGTTAGAGCCTTATCAAGAATCGTCGTTTCCTGAAAGAGTGCAATGTTCGCCATCTAATATAGAAATTGAAAACAACGAAGAATATGAGGTGGAAAGGATACTAGAATCACGGCGAAGATGGAATAAATTAGAGTACTTTGTGCATTGGAGCAGCTACGATATTAATGAAAGAACACGGGAACCGGTGTCGTGTAGTAATACGACCACTAGGTGAAAGAGGGAAGGAGTGATTATATTATAGAAGAGCTCAAATGAAAATATTAGAGAAAATTATCTTAGAAAAATAAATAATAGACAAGGAGGTAGTAAAAATTAAAAGGTGCTAATGCTGCCTTTTATAAAAAGGAATTCTACTTACTTTGTATAGCCATAAATATGGTAAAACAAAGTAGATTAGAAAGATAATTGGTATAGGCATATTTAGTAAGGAGTTAAGAGTAGGTTTTAGAGAAATTTACCTCAAAATTACAAGAGTTGATACCCGGAGAGGGCCGGTTAAGAACCTAGGTCGAAACCAGACCCCAAGGCACAAAACCGCGTGCCGATAGCAAATGGAGAAGTTTTTTGCAAATCGGACAGTGCAATTAGAAGGCAAACTTGAGGAAGTCTATATGTTTTTTGGTTTTGAATGATTTGGATAAAAGTTGAGTTTGTAAGAGCTTTGCAAAGTCAGAGTTGTTTTGGGAGACTTTAGAGTTTGTGAAGTATATTGGGGTTTATAATTTTGAGGATTTTGTGAGATTGGTTACAGATCGTCAAGTGAAATTTTGTAAGTTTGTGCATATAGTTGTGCTTGTAAGGTGTTGTGAATTTGAGATTGATCTAACCGTTTGATCAAAGGTTATTGAAGCTTATGTGGGTTGGGGTCTCTGGAATTGGGTTTTAAAGGTCAGTTATAGTTTCACAGATAATGAGCAATCTATCAGTTGGATTGGAGTGAAATTTATGTGTGTGTAGAAGACTTAATTTCCTACATGCATGTGAAATTTGGAAGCAATTGAATGGTGAAAATAGGAGGTTTAGGCACTGGAATATTGGTGTGAAGATTGGAGAAGGAGGCCGGCTGATACCCAAGCAAATTTGTAAGTTTTTCTTCTTCTTGGTAAGTTGGATCTTCTTCAAACTTAGTGTGTGTATTTTTAACTTAATTGTTAAGGTGTATGAAAATTTTCAATCAAGATCAACGGTTTGTTTGGTAGTTATTGTGGTTCTAAAACTGCCTTAGAAATTGCTTAGGGCTTGGCTAGGATTTAGGGTTTAAGATTTTACTAGGGTTTGATTAGGATTTGGATTTAGGGTTTAGTTAGGGTTTCATTAGGGTTAGGATTTGATCAGGGTTTGACTTAGGGTTTGATTAGGGTTTGACTAAGGTTTGACCAGGGTTTGAGTTAGGGTTTCATTAGGGTTAGGGTTTGATCAGGGTTTGACTTAGGATTTGACTAGGGTTTGACTAGGGTTTGACTTAGGATTTGACTAGGGTTTGACTAGGATTTGATCAGGATTTGAGTTAGGGTTTACTAGGGTTTGATCAGGTTTGACTTAGGATTTGACTAGGATTTGATAGGTTTGACTTAGGGTTTGACTAGGGTTTGAATAAGATATGATTTAGGGTTTTAAGATTCTATTTTTAGTATTTTCTAAATTTAGTATTTTATATATTATTTTCTATTATGATTATTATATGACTCATTTATTCTTCTTTTATAATTTCTTTAAGATTGAATCAAGCTGAAAAATATTGTTAAGGTTTAATAGAAGTTATTTAAGATTCTATTAGAATTGTTAGGATTTTGTTGTGGCGTATTTCCTTTTTATCTTCCACAGCCAGGTGCCCAGAGCATTCTCAAGCAAGACTTCACGTATTACGACACCGGCTGAAAATCTTGCCAATGCATCTCAAAAGGTACGGGAATTCTATCGACGATATCCTAATAAATCAAAAGCTGGTCATGAACGAAGCGTGAAGATGAAGCCTTCTCTAGAGAAATGAATAGAAAAGGGATCCAGGTCTCATCAAAACATAACTTGTTGTATTTCATAGTATCAAGATATCTAATATCAAGGTGTATTTAGATATGGCTAGTGAGAATGTAGATACTGTACTAGTGGTACCATCTCAACCGAGTAGCTCACGACGTCGACCTCGAGACAAAGAATTAGAAGAGCCAAGAAGACGTCGAAGAATACCAAGCAGCAAGTCACTTATAATTGTCTTTGAAGTTGAACCAGCTCATGCAAGTAGTGGCGAAGCGATATTTTCAGGTCGTTTCCACAATGAAGATACAGAAGTTCAAGCATGGTCTCAAGTAGAAGGTATTGGTCATTATCGGTGGCTACAAGGATCCATGAATCATCTACCTCGTGAACAACAGCTGGAGTATATTACAGAGACTATGCGACAAATATTTGATTTCCTACATTTGTGAGTATACATCTCAAATAGCTTCTCGGAGACCTCGAAGCTAGAAGAGGAGGTGATGTCAAGGACATACTTGTTAGAACCTTCTAAAACATTCATGGCAGAATATGTTAGAGTTAATAAAGTATGTTTTTATATAAATTCTTCAATTTTATGAACTTTATGAATCTCATCTTGCACTTGAGAAACTAGAGGCAAAAAAGAACCAATGTTTCTTAGGGCTAAGACTCTCATCACGACAACAGAGTGCTAATAATATTGAAAATAATATAACTTCTATGGTCTTTAAATGTCACCTCTATAGGTTTTGATTCATGGATGACACTACTAGACAACAAAGATCGTCCATCTATTACTTCTTTGTGAATAGGCTTGAATTTCTATACTAGAGGAATTTTATGACGCTTAGCAAATTCTTGGTCTAAGAAACAAGCAGATGCTCTTTAATCTAATAAAGCTAAGATTTTTAGTTTTTGAGGGCCAAAAGACAAAGGAATTGTAAAACAACGGGCAAGTTGAGTAGAAAGAGAGGAACCTGGTATTGATTTGTCCAGCTGCACGATTCCTATTATAGCCGGCAAATCTCATTTTTCTGAATAAACTCACCTCTAGTCTTGATGCTGCGTCTATTTTGCTTCTTAGGACAACTTCCAGCTCTATGGCCTTCTCCACCGCAATACGAACACAAACCTTCTTCCATCCGCTGCTTATTTTTTTTTGGAATAAGGAATTTGACACATATCGCATCAATCTGCATGTCGTCCACCTTTGATTGTGAATTTAGGCTTCTTGCCAAAATAATTGTGCCGTGACGACTTGTATATTGTCTGGAGTGTTGGTCTTGGCGATACTGAAATAGGCAGTTATCGCACTTCACAACTTGGCTAATGGCTTCGTTGAGCGTTTGTGGATCAGAAAGAGATAACAACAAATCCTTCATGTCATCCCTTAGACCCCAATAGAATTGACTCATCAATGCTTCTTTGTCCCAGTTGATGTCGCATGCTAATTACTTGAAATCTGATGCATAGACTGATGCAGAGCGAGTCCCTTATCGTAGCGACCAAATTTTTGTTGTAGCCCATTGAGCCTTATCATGCTCGCCAAATACTTCTGTAAATGCCTCCAAAAAAGTCTCAAAGTTGATCAAAATCGGTGATCCTTTTTCAAATAGAGAAACAAACTATGATAGAGCTTGTCCCATAAGCAAAGTTTCAACCAGCCCAACGCATGACTCCTTCGTTGGATAACGTTCAGATTGTAGAATTGTTATCAACTTGATTTGATTGACAAAACCTTGAAATTTGGAGCATTAACCATCAAACTTGTCTGGAAGGCTAATTCGAGGCTCTTTTTGTTGTGGAAGTAATGGTTCTTGTTGAACCACAAATAAAGTTGCTTCTTTTGGTGTAGAAGCTTGAGGTTGATGAAGCCCAGATTGTGCTATTTCGGATGTTCTATCGTTTTGAAGTCTTGCAAAGACTCCTTCCATCATTGTAGTTCTTTGTGATAATGTGGCAAGAGCATTCATAATGGTGTCCAACTTGGATTCCAAACTTTCAGTCATATTAATGTCTTCACCTCCGGCCATTCTAAGAGAAAGAAAGTAATTGTTTCTACAAAGAAGAAATATTGGTTTAAAAAAGGGTACTTTGCAACCTCTAAAACGCCTTAAGACCTTCAAGAAGAGGGATAATCCATTCTTTCTAAGAAAAATAAGATTCCAATATTATAACAAAAAAGATATCAGTTTAGAAGAGGGTAATCCACAATCTCTAAAATATTATTGTACCTTCAAGAAGAGGGATAATCCACACTCCAACAAGAAGGAATTCGCTCTGATATCTAAGATGAGAGCAGTCTCGACAAACTATCATGGACGCAGAATATAGATTGGAAGTCTAAACAAGAAGTTCAAGAAGAACTGGAAAAAACTAAATTAATCAAATGAGTACAAAAATAACACTAAAGAGGTGAGCTAGATGCATTGTCGAGACTGAAGAACTCTTCAGCCTCGACTCCAATATATACTCCTACCTAGGAAGCTTCTCAAGCAGCTTCCACCAATTAGGAAGCTTGTCAAGTAACTTCCACCAACTAAGAAGCTTCTCAAGCAACTTCTACCAACTATGAAGATGCTAGAAGGCTCTGGAAAGTTCTAGAGAGTTTTAGGAACCTTCTAGAATATTCTAGAAGATTTTGATAAGTATATCCTTGACAGATGAACAAGGTGTTGAGAGATTTTAATCCTACAAAAATTATATCTTTTCTAAATGATGTTCCTATAGAAGAGTGCAAGAAAGAAGATAAGAATAAAATTTTAGATAAAAGAAGGTATTACAAGTATATTATTGATCATATACAAGATTATAAAAAGATATTCATTTGACTTGAAGAAGTTCATTTTATCTTATTAAATATAAAATCTATATTTAGAATATAAATTTTTTTAATTGTTGAATATTTATATAGATTTTATAGAAAAAGACCAGATCCAACTAAGATTGATGCAATTGGATGAATGAAAGAAGATTGTAGTTCTTAAACAGAGATACAAAGGTTTTTGGATATAGTATATTTTATCGAATTTGAATTCCTCACTATGCTTACATAGCACATCTATTGTATGAATTATTATACATAGATTATAGATTTAAATGAAAAAAATATATATATTAAAGTAATGCAAAAGCTAAAGAATTTATTGATATCACCTGCAGTATTAAAAAAAATTGATTATAAGTGTGATAGATCAATGATTTTTAGAATGGATATTAGTCTAATTACTATTGGATGGGCTATAGGTTAAGATGATTCAAATGGACACAAATTTGCAATTCAATTTAGAGCTAAGATTCTAAGTATTTGCCAATGTGCATATTCACAAGTAAAAAAGAAATTATGAGTTGTTTCAACTATGAAAGCTGAAAAAGATTATTTAATTGGAGCAATGGTGGTGATTGAAATGATTTTTTAATTACTATCAATTATCTTGGTTCAATAAGAACTCAAGATACTTAAAAAAGATTTTATGAAAGCCTCTTAGATTAATTTCTTATCTTAATAGCTAATAGATAAAAGTTAGTTATTAGTTTTTTCTTCTAGATTGTAGGAATTTTTTTTATCTTTAAAAAGCCATTAATTGATAAAAATAGGACAAAAGAGATAAATAATTAATATGGTTGATACTAAGATTAAGTTGAAGATAGGATCAAGCTTAAAAATCCTTAAAATAAGTTGAATTGATATCCGGGGGTTGATTGTGCATGGAGTAGGGTCAAAATCAAACCTCTAGCTATGAAAATGGCCACTAAGGGCAAGGTATTGGATCATTTGGAGATCGGTGACTAGGATTGGAAAGTTAGCTTCAAGCTTGTTTTAGAGGCATTAGACTTGTTTTGTACGAGGATATACCAAAAGTTGGCAGTTAAAAATTGTTAAGGGTTTCTATGATATATAAAGATCTATCAGTCAAATCAAGGTGAAATTTGCTACAATGTTAGAAGACTTGAAGGTCAAGGTACACATCAATTTTTAGCTGAGGTTAATAGATGAAGAAGGAGCAATTGTTGCTAGGATATCTACATCAACTTTCAAGTTGGCAACCGAGTGACATCAATGTGGATTTTGGTTGATTTTCTACAATCTCTAAGTTGGATTAGGATGAAAAATTTTGAGCATATTGAAGACTTAAATTGGCATTTGTGTACAAAATTTTACACCAATTTGATAATCAAATTAAGAATTATAGCATACTACAGTTTACTAATTAAAATTAGGATTTGCAAAGAGAAATCATGGTTACTTAATTGTAAAGGTAACAAAGCAATTGGATTTTGTGTATAGTTGAAGTTACCAAAAAAAATCTTTTTTATTGACTTAAGCATCCTTGTATTGAAATTTAAATCATATTCTTTTTATATAGATGAAATCTATTAAGGTTTTTTGAGTATTTATAAACTATGACTTTATCATCCACAACCAGGTGTCTGATACATTTCCAAACTAGACAACATGTAATACAACAATGTGTATAGAAAGATTTCCAAAGATATGACCTCCTCTTGAAATTTACTACTTAAAAAAAAAGGTGATGTTTGAGACATACACTTTGGAATTCACAAAACCTTTTGAAATAATCTAGAGGTTTTTTTAATTAATGAATGTTAGTTGAAAAGCTTCTTACTTAATGAAACTAGCTTGAGAAGCTTCATAATTAGTAGAAGGAGCTTAAGAAGCTTCCAAGTTAGTAGAAAGAATTCAAAAAGCTTCCAAGTTTGATGGAAGCTACTCAAGAAGCTTTCTAGACAAGAATATATATTAGAATTAAGGCTAAAAAATTCTTCAATCTCAACAATACATCTCTTTGAGTTTTGATTTATCTTTCTTAATATTGTTTGTGTAATCATCTAAATAATTCAAGTCCTTATTGGTTTCTTCTTGAAACCTTTTTTTAATTTAAGTTTCTTATTTTATATTTGCGTATCCTTAGCATTTTGATAATTAATGCATATACATAAGGAACCATCTTTTTTCTTCACAAAGAATATAGGTGCATCTATTAGAGACTTTGAATGTTTAATGAAGTTCTTTGTAAAGCTTTTATTAATATAATCTTTTAATATTGAAAGCTTTTTTTGAAAAAGGTTATAAATTGGTCCAAAAGGTGGTTGTATTTTCTCTTAAAAATCTATGGTATAATCATATGGTTAGTGCTTCAATAATATAATAGTATTTTTTTAAAAAAATATCTTAAAATTTGTTATACTATTGTAAAATAATTATAAATGATGCCATATCTTTTTTAATTAGAATTACACAAATAACAAATGATATATCTTCTTTAACCAATCTTATAAAAGCCCTTACTCCAACAAATAAAGGCTTACCAATTTGTGACTTTTTACAAAGTTCTCTTACAAGAATTTCTATAAAAAATATCATTCTTTTTGACTTCTAGTCTATAGATGGATTATGCTTTTTCAACCAAGAAAGTTTGATAATAACAAGATTTGAAGGAATTCTAATAATATAATATATAATTTGGTTATTATAATCTTCAAATAACACTTCTATATGTGTTGTTTCATATGTGACTTTATTCAAACATTAAAAATCATCCATTTATTATTTCTACATGAGCATATTTGTATTTCTATACTAGAAGAGTTTTATGAAGCTTAACAAATGCCTCATCTAAGAAACAAGTAAACACCCTTAAATCCAATAAGATAATTATTTAAAGCATCTGAGAGCCAAAACACAAACAAATTATAAAGCAATGAGTAAGCTAAGCTTAAAAAGAGGAACCTAAATAATTTTACAATATTAAATTGTCTAGTAGCATGGTTCCTATTATGGCTAAACATCTTTGTTTTTTTAAATGATTGTATTTTTATTTTGCTGATGCGTTGATTTTATTTCTTCAAATAATTATAAGCCTTGTAGACTCCTTTGCTATAATTTAAATATAGATCTTCTTCCATCTGATGCTTCTTTTTTTATAGATTAAGAAGTTGAAAATATATTATATCAATCTATATATCTTTTATTTTTAAATATAAATTTAAACTACTTGCTGATACAGTAAGAATGTATTGGATTACATATTGTCTTACTAAAGTCCATAAATATTGATATTAACAATATTGAAATAGTTAATTACTACATTTCATGGCTTTGTTAATGGCTTCATTAAGCGATTATAGATTCAAAAGTAATAATAATAAATCCTTCACATTGTCTTTTAATTCCTAATAGAATTGATTCATCAAAGCTTTTTTCATTCCGATTGATGTCATATACTAATTGCCTAAAATTGGATGTATAGATTGATACAAAGCACGCCCTACATTGCAATGTTTGGATCTTGGCTGTTATCCAATAAGTCTTATTATGTTTTCCAAATGCTTTCGCAAATGCTTCCATAAAAGCTTCATAATTCCTTAAAATTTGTGATCTTCTCTCAAACAAGGAAACAAACTATGACAATACTTATCCTATAAGTAAGGTATCAATCAATCTAATCCAAGATTTTTTTATTAAATGAGTATCAAGTTATAAAACCATTATCAATCAAATTTAGTTGACAAATCTTTGGAACTTCAAACATTGTCATGTGGCATTGTTGTGTAATAACATAGCTATTAGCTGAAAGTAAAAAAAAAATGATTATATTATAGAAGAGCTCAAATAAAAATATTTTAGTAAATTATCTTATAAAAATAGATAATAGACAAGGAGATAATAAAAATTAAAAGATATTAATATTAACTTCTTTTAAAAGATGCTTCTATTTATTTTATATAGCTATAAATAAGACAAAATAAAATAAAATAGAAAATAAATAATATAGATATTTTAAAAAAAGAATTAAAAATAAATTTTAACAAAATTTATTTCAAAGTCCTAAGAATTGATACCTAGAGAGGACTAGTTGTGAATTTGGATCAAAATCAAAACCTAAGGTACAAAATCACATGTCAACAGCAAAAAATGAATTCTTTAGCAGATCAAAGAATGGGATTAGAAAGTAGACTTGAGAAGGTTTCTTTGAGCATTAGATTTTAATGATTTATATAGATATTAATTTTGAAAGAATTTTATAAATTCATAATAGATTTTGATAATTTTGGATTTTATAAAATAAAAAAAAAATTATACTTTTGAGCATTTTATAAGTTTGGTATATATTTACAAGTCTAAATTTTTGGGAATGTGAATGTAGTTATGTTAAGTGCATGCTATAGACTTGAGCTAGATCTAATAATTCTACTAAAGATTATTGAAGTTCAAGTAGATAAGAATTCCAAAAATTAGATTTTGAAGGTTGTTCAGGATTTTTAATATTTTTAAAAATCTACTAGTTGGATTGAGGTGAAAATTCTTTGCACAGATGGTAGACTTGATTTTCTATTTGTGTGTGAATTTTGAAAGCAATTAAATGGTGCAAAAAAAAAATATTGGCAATGAAAGATTAGCATCAAGGTTGAAAAAAGAGGACAACCAATACCCAAGTAGATTTTTGGATGTAACTTTTATTTAGTGAGTTGGATCTCCTTCAAAATATTTGTGTATGTTGCCAACTAAGTTGTTAAAAATTTTATAAATTTTTAGTCAAGATCAATGGTTCAATCATTAACTATTGAGGTTTCAATCTGCTACAAGATTTATTAGGGCTGATTAGTGTTTGATATTTAAAAAATGACATGCTAGCTTTGATTGAATAATCATAAGCATGTTAAGTTGTGTGGAAGAGATTGAATTAAATGGCTTTTTTAACAAAAATAAGTCCTAAGGCAATTACTTATTAATGTAATTTAAGTTAAAAGAAGAAGACTGTGATGACAATCCTAAAATGCAACACCAAATTAGAAGGACTTCATAACAATAAAAACCCTAATATTATAAGTACCCAAGTTAAAAACCACAAGATCAAAGTGAAGAAAGAGGCAATTGGCATAATGTGAATTTAATATTAAATCCATTAGTTGGCTAATTGTGCCAAAATGATGGCATATCCATTAAAGGACTATGATTTCACTATACAAAACTTAATGAAGCCCTAACACCAAAAGTCCATTGGACTTGAAGGAATTTAGAAGATGGTGTGTACATTGGTCCAAGGAAATAGTGTAGTAGAAGATGTAGCATGTAGAGACTAAGTTAGATTTGGAAATTTGATATGGTCAATGTCAAAGAAGGCTTGACATTAGTAAGAGGCTTCAAATGTTGGTTGAAGAATCCAAAACATTTAGAGGTTTGGATTAGTAGAATAGTGAAATTACCTTTTAGGTTTGGTACTTGTAGATTGGTGCTACATTGGTAGGTTTGGAAATTCAATCAAATGTTTGGGTGTTGGGTTGAATTGAAGGGTGGCCTTTGTTGCAGAGAGGATTGAGCAGTAAAGATGAGAGGGATGCAATGCATGGAAAGCCCCTAGTTTAGTTTGTAAGTGGATGTGGTTTTGAGCAAAGGAGTTGTGGTAGGTGAGAGGCTAAGGTGCGTGCAGTGGTGGAGGGTACTGTTGACTCCTGTTGCATTGGTTGCTGGCGCGAGTGGCAAAGAGAGTGATGGATGTGTGCCCGAGCACGGATGAGGGGGTAGAGAGTGGGCGGAAGTGAGGGTCGAAGCGTGCGAGCGCTGTGGGCTCCGATGCTCGCGCCAGGTAGGGGTCGAACCTACGACTTTCAGCTTAGGAAACAGACGCTCTATCCACTGAGCTACAGGCGCAACGAGACACACTGCGGGCTTCAATGTGGTAGAATGCGGGATTGGACCGCGGACCCCTCCAGTGTGCGACGTCGGCGTGACAACCAACTGCACCAACCAGACCGTTTGCCATCCCGGTCACCTCCCCAGCTCACCGGCTATGCCCGCGCCGCGCCCTCTACCAAATCTACCTCCTCCCTTTCCCTCCCCCGCGCCTCACCGCTTACCCACACCCCAACTCCGCACATGAACTCTCTACGTTCCACCACCCTTGCCCCTGCCTTCACGGACAGAACCTGGACCTGCCCCACCATCTGACCAGCTCCAAAGCAAAGCCCAGCCCAGCCATCCACCCTCGTTTCCATGCTCCCACTTGAACGTTGCCAGCCGAGTTGCATGCAACAATCCAACACCCGCCCCACTGCCTGCCGGACGGTCCTTGGAACCACCTCTCTTCTCCCCTCCTCCGCTCCGCCTGCTGCTGCTCCTCCTCCTGGACGTCCTGGACAGGGTTGTTGCGCACTGGGGATCACCCCAGACGTTCGCTGCCGGGATCGTGTGCTTCTTCTTACCCTCGCATTAGCAATGCAACCTCCCGTTGTTCAGTGCCACTCGCGTCACACGGCACACAGTTTTCACCAGCGAGCACCTCCTATGGTTTTCCATTTCTGCTTTATTTTTACTGTGCGGTTGAGCTTCACAAGATGCGTGTTACAATAAGGCATGAGAACATGCGCCATTCGGGTTCAATTTTGCGAGTGCCGTAATTTTCGGTGACTACGCCTTAAAACAACAACTTCTAACATTAGCAGTTGCCAAATGGAGATTCAGAACAGCTTGTTGTTGGAAAAGAATTGGAACTTTTTATGTTTATTTGTTTTTTCCCTTTGGATCTTTTCACATTTTCTTCTATTTGTTTTGATTTTAATTTGTTCAATTTGTGTTTGTTTTGAGTTCCATAAAAGTACCAAGGAGTTGGCTTGAGCTACATTACACACACATTATCATTTGTAGACCATGCATTGCCTACAATTGCTCAAGTTCCACTTCTTTCAATCTTCTTTTAAGTTCTTTTCTTCTCACTTGGACTTGTGTAATGACAATTTCATTTGTTTTCTTCTAATTTTTTTTGTTTTGTTTGTTTGTTTTTTTTGTATTTTTTTAAAATATAGATTTAAATATAAATCTATGTAAGGATGTTTTATGAAGTAATATGAAAATAGATCTTTTACATAAGCACTTAATATAATATTATCTAATGCCCAAAAAAAAAAAAAAAAAAAAAAAAAACTTAAATAAAAAACTTAAGGGGCAATTAAAGAGATGCAATTCAACCAACTCTAGGCAATATGAGGTATACATTCAATAATATGTCACCTAACTCAAGCACTACAGAACCAACTAAAGATGTGTTTTTTGAAAAATGGCCCAAAATCACAAAAAATACCAAACAAAGATGAATACCAATTTAAAAGCAATGATATTGCATATTCATCTCTTTTATACAACATTAGAGTCAAAAGCCAAAGGTTAGAAATCTTAGTCACATATGTAAGTTTTAAAATAATCTTAAAATAAACTTAAAGCTAAAATCTTATTTTATCAATTCATTTAATTTATCCTTTTATTACATGAACAAATAGAAGAAAATATCTTAAAAAAAGATAGAAGGGTGTTTCAGTGATAAGATGTTTTTAGTATCAAAATTTGTATTGGTTTCCATATGTATTTATTAATATTGTATTTATATCAATATATCTATTATTTATATATATATGTGTCCATAAATATATATATTGAATATTTTATACAAATTTGAACTTAGTTAGTTTGTTAGATTTAAAGTTATTAGAATTAAAGTTGATAAGAGTATTAGTAGTTGGAGGTTTGTGTCAAGGATATGAGAATACAAAATAAGAAATTTCAATAAGAAAGAGGTTTCAACAAAAAAAAAAAAATAAGAACTTGAATTATCTAGATGAGTATACGAACAGTACTAAGAAAGGTGAGCAATAATTCCAAGAGATGTATTGTTGAGACTAAAAAATTCTTTAGCCTTGATTCTAATATATATTTCTATCTTAAAAGCTTCTTGAATAGCTTCCATCAAATTAAGAAGTTTCTTGAGCAGATTCTACCAAATTGAAAGCTTTTTGAGCTCTTTCTACCAATTTGGAAGCTTCTTGAGCTCCTTCTATTAACTAAGATATTTTTTGAGTTATTTTTACTAACTAAAAAATTTCTAGAATATTCTAAAAGGTTCTATAAATTTCTAAAGAACATATTCCTAACATCACCTTCTTCTTTAGTGATAAGTTCTAAGAGAAGTTCATTTCTTTAAAAATCTTCTTACATATTGTCAACGACATATTTATTAGAACCTTCTAGAACATTCTAGAAGTTTCTTAGAACTCTCTAGAATCTTCCAGAGCCTTCTAATATCTTCCTAGTGTCAAAGACATACTTATTAGAACCTTCTAGAATATTCTAGAAGTTTCCTAGAACTCTCTAGAATCTTCTAGAGCCTTCTAATATCGTCCTAGTTAGTAGAAGTTGCTTGAGAAGCTCCCTACTTGGAGGAAGCTGCTTGAGAAGCTTCCTAGGTAGGAATATATATTGGAGTCGAGGCTGAAGAGTTCTTCAGTCTCGACAACACATCTCTTGGAGCTCTAGCTCACCTCTCTGGTGTTGTTTTTGTACTCATCTGATTAATCCAGTTCCTGCTAGTTCTTCTTGAACTTCTTGTTTAGACTTCAAGTCTATAATTTGTGTCCGTGACAATTTGTCGAGACTACTCTCACCTTGGATATCAGAGTTAGTTCCTTCTTGTTGGAGTGTGGATTACCCCTCTTCTTGAAGGTACACTAGTATTTTAGAGGTTGCGGATTACCCTCCTCTAAACTGATATCTTTTTGTCATAATATTGGAGTCTTATTCTTCTTGGAGAGAGTGGATTATCCCTCTTTTTGAAGGTCTTAAGGCGTTTTAGAGGTTGCGGAGTACCTCTTCTAAACCAATATTTCCTCCTTGTAGAAACAATTACTTCCTTTCTCTTAGAATGGTTGGAGGTCAAGACATTAATATGAGTGAAAGTTTGGAGTCCAAGATGGATGCCATTATGAATGCTCTTGCTACGTTATCACAGAGAACTACGATGATGGAAGGAGTCTTTGCAAGACTTCATAATGATGGAGCATCCGGAATAGCACAATCTGGGCTTCATCAGCCTCAAGCTTCTGCACCAGAAGAAGCAGCTTTACCTGTGGTTCAACGAGAACTATTACTTCCACAATGAAAGGAACCTCGAATTAGCCTTCCAGACAAGTTTGATGGCACACGCTCCAAGTTTCGAGGTTTCATCAATCAAATCAAGTTAATAACAGCTCTACAACCCAAACGTTATCCGACGGAGGAATCACGCGTTGGATTGGTTGGAACTTTGCTTACGGGACAAGCTCTATCATGGTTTGCTCCTCTATTTGAAAAAGGATCACCAATTTTGAACAACTTTGAGACTTTTTTGGAGGCATTTGCAGAAGCATTTGGCGAGCATGACAAGGCTCGGTGGGCTACAACAAAAATTTGATTACTACGACAAGGGACTCGCTCTGCATCAATCTATGCATCGGATTTCAGGCAATTGGCATGCGACATCAATTGGGATGAATAAGCATTGATGAGCCAATTCTATTGGAGTCTAAGAGATGACATGAAGGATTTATTATTATCTCTTCCTGATCCACAAACGCTCAACGAAGCTATTAGCCAAGCTGTAAAGTGCAACAAGTGCCTATTTCAACGTCGCCAAGACCAACGCTCCAGACAATATACAAGTCATCGCGGCGCAATTATATCGGCAAGTAGCCTAAATTCACAAGCGAAAACAGAGGACATGCAGATTGATGCGGTACGTATCAAATCCCTTACTCCAGAAGAAAAGAAGCAGCGTATGGAGAAAAATTTGTGCTTTTATTGTGGTGGAGAAGGCCATAGAATTGGAAACTATCCGAAGAAGCAAAATGGACGTAGCATCAAGAATAGAGGTGCGTTTGTTCAAGAAAACGAGAATGCCCAGCTACAATAGGAACCATGCGGCTAGACAAATCAAAACTAGGTTCCTCTCTTTTTACTCAACCTACCCGTTGTTTTACAATTCCTTTGTCTTTTGGTCCTGAAAAACTAAAAATCTTAGCCTTATTAGATTCAAGAGCATCTGCTTGTTTCTTAGACCAAGAATTTGTTAAGCGTCACAAAATTCTCCTAGTACAAAAATTCAAACCTGTTCACGTAGAAGTAATAGATGGACGACCTTTATTATCTGGTAGTGTCACCCATGAATCAGAACCTATAGAAGTGACGTTTAAAGACCACAGTAGTTATATTATTTTCAACATTATTAGCACCCCGTCAAATCCTATTATTCTTGGTCTTTCTTGGTTGGAAAAATATAATCCATCCATAGATTGGAGGTTGCGGAGGATAACATTTTCCATAGAACAACCTGAGGACAAGCTTGGAAGAAGACCCCAAACCAAAAAATCCTTGTTCATTGGAGCAAGAACGTTTGTAAGATCGTGCAAGGAAGGCACACCATTGGTCATTTATGCGGCTCCAACTAGTGGAGAGCAGATTTCAACAGCAGGAATACCGGAACAATACAAGGATTTTCAAGACGTGTTCCAAAAGAAGAATGCTGACATGCTACCAGAACATCGACCATATGATTGTGCCATAGAATTGCAAGAAGGAGCACAACCGCCTTTTGGCCCAATCTACAACCTATCGCAGACGGAGTTGGCTGAGTTGCGGAAATACATTGACGAGAACCTAGCCAAGAACTTCATTTGTCATTCAAAATCGCCAGCTGGGGCACCAATCTTATTTGTAAAGAAGAAGGATGGCTCACTACGGATGTGCGTGGACTATCGAGGTCTCAACAAGGTGACAAAGAAGAATCGCTATCCATTACCTTTGATCTCTAGTCTTCTGGAACAACTTGGACGTGCAAAGATCTTTACAAAGATTGATCTAAGGGGAGCTTACAACCTTGTGCAAATCAAAGAAGGAGACGAATGGAAGATAGCTTTTCGTACAAGGTATGGTCATTTTGAATATAATGTCATGCCATTTGGTCTTACCAATGCTCCGGCGGTTTTTCAACACATGATGAACGATATTTTTTGAGAATATCTAGACGATTTTGTTGTCATTTATCTGGATGATATCTTGATATTTTCTGAGAATGAAGAAAAGCATGAGAAGCACGTTCGTTTGGTACTCAAAAAACTACGCGAGCGAGGACTCTACGCCAAGTTGGAGAAGTGCTTATTTCACCAAACTGAGATGGAGTTTTTAGGATTTGTTGCAACTACGAAAGGCTTGAAGATGGATCTCAAGAAGGTGGAAGCAATTGTGTCCTGGGAAGTTCCAAAGACGGTTAGAGACGTACAATGTTTTCTCGGCTTTGCTAATTTCTATCGGATCTTCATCAAGAATTATTCTCAAGTTGCTGCTCCACTCACTCGATTAACATGAAAAGATAAGCTGGAATGGGGACGTCTAGCAGAAAATGCATTTTAAAATCTTAAAATGGCATTTACTACGGCTCCAATCTTGGTACACCCAAACTTTCAAAGGCTTTTCTAAATTTTGAGCTTATTTGAACAATTGGATCTTAAATTATGAATTTTCAAGTTTCTGGTTTGGTTTTACTTATAAAATTACTTGCTAATATTTTGATGATATCTAGTGATCGGTAATGAATTCACGATTGAAAAATTTTATGTTTGGCTGAATTTCGATTTATAAATTTCCAAGCTTCTAGTTTGTTGATTTATTATACGCATGGTTTTGTGACTATAAAAGAAAAATTAAAAAAAAAATTTGTGCATATTGGATCAAAGGCAGGTACTTTTAGAAGTCAAATCTCAATCTAAAACTTGAAAATTTATAATTTAAGATCCAGCCATTCAAATAAGCTCAAAATTTAAAAAAAACATAACTCATACCTTTGATCTTCATCACATAAATTTTGAGCTATGAATTCATTGCTGATCGTTAGATATCACCAAATCCTTGGCAGGTAGTTTTAAAAGTCAAAATCCTAGACACCTGAGAACAAATTTGCCATTACTCCCTAATCAAAGTCTCAATTGATATGAGATTTTAAACATAGACTCTTTATAGTATAAGTAATATGTACACAAAAAATGAGCTTCAAATTCTTCTTGAAACTCAAGTTCTAGCTTAAAGCAAATCCTTCTATTTATCTAACTTCTTCAAAACCCCAGTTTAGTTTGCTGGGTTTAACTAGCCATATCTCACTCATTCTAAACTCATTTCTATCAATTCTTGGACGTAAAATGTATAGCTTGAAGTCTAGTTTCTAACCCAACTTTTTGATTTCTTGCTAGTATCTTAAAACTTCTAATATACCCTGAAAAGTGACAGTAGGTGTCATATTAGTAGTCTAAGTTCAAACAAGCATATCTCTCTCATCTAAGCTCCGAATCCTGTGTTTCTACCACCTAAACTCATGCCAAGAAGAAGCTCTCTGTGAATACCTCTCTGCATTTGCCAAAAAACCCCGTCTTCTTCTCCTCCAAGCTCGTCAAAGAAGTCGCAGCCAAGGTCTTCAAAGTCCAAGTCAACAATTAATAGTTTAAAGTTATAAAAATCCCAAATCTAATCCTCCAAGTCAGCACTATTAATGGTAGCCGACTATTGACATCCAAATCTATTATTTATCCTTGGTAAAATCCTAAATTCAACCTCAAAGTCAAAACTCCTTATATCTACAAATATAACCCTGAATCTACTAAAATCTAAGATTGGAAAAAAAGATAAAAGAAATAAAAGAAAGTTTCAAGGCTAAATCAAAGTTAAAGTTAAGATTAAAGATAAGATAAAATTTAACCAAAGAAAAAGAAAGAAAGTGAGAAATTTTTCCTAAACTATATAAAAACTTAGATTGGTAAGAAGAAAGAAAGAACTTAATAAAATTTTGAAGAAAAGATAGTTAAGTTAGGTTTCTATGTATGGATGTATTTACTTCACGACAACGGGTGAATCAAGTTTTGGAATAGTATTTACGATGCAGCATCAACTATCAGCAAGATGATTGGATTGCATATCTACCGCTAGCCAAGTTTGCATATAACAACACCCTTCATGGGTCGACTCAGAAAACACCATTCTTTTCAATTATGGGTACCATCCGAAGCTTGATCTATTGAGTCCGTCAACGAATAACAACCTAGCAGCTGAAGGATTGGTGCAGCAGCTATCGGAGCTTCAAACCACATTGAAGCTTCAATTGCAAATTGCCCAAGAGTCTTACAAAGCATCCGCGGATAAATTTCGGAATCAGGCACCTAATTTAAGATTGGAGATAAAATATGGCTGCTTCGACGGAATATCAAGACCAAGCGGCCATGTGATAAGTTGGACTATCGGAGATTGGGACCATTTGTTATCCAGAAGTAGATCAATCCTATGGCGTACCGCTTAGAGTTACCAGCTACTATAAAGGTACACCCTGTCTTTCATGTTTCTCTGTTAGAGCCTTATCAAGAATCGTCGTTTCCTGAAAGAGTGCAATGTTCGCCATCTAATATAGAAATTGAAAACAACGAAGAATATGAGGTGGAAAGGATACTAGAATCACGGCGAAGATGGAATAAATTAGAGTACTTTGTGCATTGGAGCAGCTACGATATTAATGAAAGAACACGGGAACCGGTGTCGTGTAGTAATACGACCACTAGGTGAAAGAGGGAAGGAGTGATTATATTATAGAAGAGCTCAAATGAAAATATTAGAGAAAATTATCTTAGAAAAATAAATATTAGACAAGGAGGTAGTAAAAATTAAAAGGTGCTAATGCTGCCTTTTATAAAAAGGAATTCTACTTACTTTGTATAGCCATAAATATGGTAAAACAAAGTAGATTAGAAAGATAATTGATATAGGCATGTTTAGTAAGGAGTTAAGAGTAGGTTTTAGAGAAATTTACCTCAAAATTACAAGAGTTGATACCCGGAGAGGGCCGGTTAAGAACCTAGGTCGAAACCAGACCCCAAGGCACAAAACCGCGTGCCGATAGCAAATGGAGAAGTTTTTTGCAAATCGGACAGTGCAATTAGAAGGCAAACTTGAGGAAGTCTATATGTTTTTTGGTTTTGAATGATTTGGATAAAAGTTGAGTTTGTAAGAGCTTTGCAAAGTCAGAGTTGTTTTGGGAGACTTTAGAGTTTGTGAAGTATATTGGGGTTTATAATTTTGAGGATTTTGTGAGATTGGTTACAGATCGTCAAGTGAAATTTTGTAAGTTTGTGCATATAGTTGTGCTTGTAAGGTGTTGTGAATTTGAGATTGATCTAACCGTTTGATCAAAGGTTATTGAAGCTTATGTGGGTTGGGGTCTCTGGAATTGGGTTTTAAAGGTCAGTTATAGTTTCACAGATAATGAGCAATCTATCAGTTGGATTGGAGTGAAATTTATGTGTGTGTAGAAGACTTAATTTCCTACATGCATGTGAAATTTGGAAGCAATTGAATGGTGAAAATAGGAGGTTTAGGCACTGGAATATTGGTGTGAAGATTGGAGAAGGAGGCCGGCTGATACCCAAGCAAATTTGTAAGTTTTTCTTCTTCTTGGTAAGTTGGATCTTCTTCAAACTTAGTGTGTGTATTTTTAACTTAATTGTTAAGGTGTATGAAAATTTTCAATCAAGATCAACGGTTTGTTTGGTAGTTATTGTGGTTCTAAAATTGCCTTAGAAATTGCTTAGGGCTTGGCTAGGATTTAGGGTTTAAGATTTTACTAGGATTTGATTAGGATTTGGATTTAGGGTTTAGTTAGGGTTTCATTAGGGTTAGGATTTGATCAGGGTTTGACTAGGGTTTGATCAAGATTTGACTTAGGGTTTGACTAGGGTTTGAATAAGATATGATTTAGGGTTTTAAGATTGTATTTTTAGTATTTTCTAAATTTAGTATTTTATATATTATTTTCTATTATGATTATTATATGACTCATTTATTCTTCTTTTATAATTTCTTTAAGATTGAATCAAGCTGAAAAATATTGTTAAGGTTTAATAGAAGTTATTTAAGATTCTATTAGAATTGTTAGGATTTTGTTGTGGCGTATTTCCTTTTTATCTTCCACAGCCAGGTGCCCAGAGCATTCTCAAGCAAGACTTCACGTATTACGACACCGGCTGAAAATCTTGCCAATGCATCTCAAAAGGTACGGGAATTCTATCGACGATATCCTAATAAATCAAAAGCTGGTCATGAACGAAGCGTGAAGATGAAGCCTTCTCTAGAGAAATGAATAGAAAAGGGATCCAGGTCTCATCAAAACATAACTTGTTGTATTTCATAATATTAAGATATCTAATATCAAGGTGTATTTAGATATGGCTAGTGAGAATGTAGATACTGTATTAGTCGTACCATCTCAACTGAGTAGCTCACGATGTCGACCTCGAGACAAAGAATTAGAAGAACCAAGAAGACGTCGAAGAATACCAAGCAGCAAGTTACTTATAATTGTCTTTGAAGTTGAACCAACTCATGCAAGTAGTGGCGAAGCGATATTTTCAGGTCGTTTCCACAATGAAGATACAGAAGTTCAAGCATGGTCTCAAGTAGAAGGTATTGGTCATTATCGGTGGCTACAAGGATCCATGAATCATCTGCCTCGTGAACGACAGCTGGAGTATATTACAGAGACTATGCGACAAATTTTTGATTTCCTACGTTTGTGAGTATACATCTCAAATAGCTTCTCGGAGACCTCGAAGCTAGAGGAGGAGGTGATGTCAAGGACATACTTGTTAGAACCTTCTAGAATATTCTAGAAGTTTCTAGAACTCTCTAGAACCTTCCAGAGCCTTCTAATATCTTCCTAGTGTCAAAGACATACTTGTTAGAATCTTCTAGAATATTCTAGAAGTTTCTTAGAACTCTCTAGAACCTTCCAGAGCCTTCTAATATCTTCCTAGTTAATAGAAGTTGCTTGAGAAGCTCCCTAGTTGGAGGAAGCTGCTTGAGAAGCTTCCTAGGTAGGAGTATATATTGGAGTCGAGGCTGAAGAGTTCTTCAATCTCGACAACACATCTCTTGGAGCTCTAGCTCACCTCTCTAGTGTTGTTTTTGTACTCATCTGATTAATCCAGTTCCTGCCACTTCTTCTTGAACTTCTTGTTTAGACTTCAAGTCTATATTCTGTGTCCGTGATATTAATCCAGTTCCTGCCAGTTATTCTTGAACTTCTTGTTTAGACTTCAAGTCTATATTCTGTGTCTATGATACATATGTAGAAAGTGAAGAAAAAACTATATTAATGAAATTATATATTTTATTTTCTATTTTTGGATAATAGATTCTATTGGTCCTCAAGAAAACCACCTTTTATCAAGGACAAGGACATGAATTATTAAAGAACAAAATACACTCATGTGTTACTCAAAGTCACTTGAAGATGGAATAGTACTAAAGCTAGAATAGCTATTGCCAAAGACAAGAAGACTAGAGATTCTTAAAAAAAAACTAAAAATAAGAAAGGCATTGATAAGAGTAAAAAAGGCTTCACTCTTATCTTTATATATACTATTTATCTAAGAACTACTTGTCGACATTCTATAGAACCTCCAACACATGTTCAACTTGCAAGACACATGTCAAACTTGCAAGACAAGTTTCTTATATGTCTGCCATGTACTTAGCTTTTTTCACAAGCTACCATTATATACAACATATGGTTAGCTTGTTGGCCAATTTTTTAGCCTATCAATCACCTATAGACATATATAAAGATAAATCTACGTCTATAAAGCTTCTAAAAAGCTTCTCTATAAGATATTATTAAATTAACCTACTTCTACATATTTCTACCTATCTATATTAACTAGATAATTATTGGAATAAATCTTAAGTATGACACCTATGACCTTGAGCTAGTACCTTCATTGTTGAAATATCCCATCTAAGGATTTGATCTTCATTGCATCTTTCAAAACAACCTCCAAATAAGATCTTAAACTTAAAAAGATTCATCTTTTTAAGCTCCAGTAATATCAGTAAAGCTTGAGTGTTGAAATTAAGATTTTGTCACAATCATAAGATTTACTTTAATAATTATCTAAATAATATGAAGAAATAGAAGTAAATAAAAATAGATTAATTTATTAATATTTCATAGAAAAGTTTTTTAAAAACTTCATAGATGTAATTTTATCTTTATTCATATCTTTAGGTAATTAATAGATTAGAAATTTGATCAACAAACTGGCCATGTATTGCATGTATTGGTAGCTTATGGAATAAGCTAAGTACGTGGCATACATATAAAAAACTTGTCTAACAAGTTTGATATATGTCTTACAAATTGGATTCGTGTTGGAGGTCCTATAGAACGTCACCATATAGCTCTTAGGTAGATAGTATATATAGAGACAACAGTGAAGCCTTTTTCACTCATATCAATGTTTTTTTTGTTCTTAGTCTTGTTTCAAGAATCTCTAGTCTTTTTATCTTTGACAATAGTAATTTTAATTTTAATATTATTTCATCTTTGAATGATTTTTTATTCTTTTGGATAACATGAGAATATATTGACATTTTTGTTCCTTTATAATTCATGTCTTTGATACTTTGACAAGAATAAAGATTTATTATTTTTATTTAATGTTCTAAGAGTGAATGGATTATTCTACTTCTATTATTATATTTGAAGGTTGTAAACTATTTACCTTTAAAGTAATATTTTTTATTTTTTAACCGTGATTTTTTCTTTGAAAAAGAATAAATCACCTTTCTTTGTAGGAATTTTTATTTGACATTAGAAGTTACAGATTACCTTTGCCTAATTCAAATTTTGGAATTATTAAGTTTTGTAAGATCATGGAAGAAAAGATCATGGATGCTATACTTAGAAAAAGTGAGAATAGATTTGCAACTATTATAAATCTTTAAAATATTTTTAGGAAGCATTATTCCTATATCTATGGAAGAAGTCTAAAGGCTATATTAAAAAGTTGTACAATTGAGGGAAGCAAATAAATTGGCCTCATAATCAAATCCAAAAAGTCTTGCTTCTACAAACACGAACAAGGTAAAAAATAGTATGCTTGAAAAGTTTGATGGATCAAGATCAAAATTTTGAAGATTCTTGCAATAAGTCAAGCTATATGTAAGGTTGTATCCTTTCCAATATCCTAAGGAATTTACTTAAGTTGGATTTATAAACACACTTTTATTTAAAAGTCTTCTTTTTTTATTTGCACCTTTGATGGAAAAAGATTCACAATTTTTTCATGATTTGAATTCATTCCTTGAAGTATTTATGACTATATTTAGAAAAAGTGATTGAGAGAGGGTAATAAAGACCAAGCTCTTATCTTTACAATAAAGATCACAGTCAACTACAATATATGTTATAAAATTCCAAAATCTTGCTTATAATATAGAATAAAATGACAAAGTCCTCATCAATCAATTTTATTATGGATTGAAGGATAACATCAAAGATTTATTATTAATAATAATAAAAGCAGACTCATTAGAATAATTTATTGCTCAAGTCATTGCATATGACAATTGATTATATGAAAGGGATTAAGAACATAAATTTGGCTAAAGAGGAAGAAATCAATTAACGACAGCAACTCCTAAGTTTATAAAAATTTATTTGATTAAACCAAAATTAATGCAATTTGATGTGGAGCATTTAAAATTTTTGACCAAATAAGAAAAGACTTGATGTCGTCAAGAGGATTTGTGCTTATATTGTAGAGAAGCTAAGCACATCGCTCAATATTGTCCAAAGAAGCAATATAATCAAAAAATGAGGAATATGGTCACTAGAATAGATAATATGTCAAAAAATAAGTTTTTCTTGCTACAATAGAGACTGTGCAGTTGGAAATATGTGCAATACCTTATAAAGGTCTTATTCTCTCCTCAAATCCTTTACTTTATTTTATAATAGATGTAGTTTTAGGATATAAAAATCACAAATTTTTTATCTTATTAGATTCATGAGTCTCAATTTATTTCATAGACAAAGATTTTGTCAAAAAACAAGAAATATCTCTAATCAAAAAAAATAAATTTATGCACATAAAAATTATAGATGGTCCTTTGTTGTCTTTTGGAGATGTCATCCATGAGATTATTCTTTTAGATGCAGCAACTAAGAGATAATAGCATAGTAATATTTAATATGATTAGATCTCCTTTTAATCCACTTATTTTAAGATTATCATGATTAAAAAAATATAATCATAACTTTTCTCTAAGTTTAATCCAAAAATTTATTGGTCAAATAGACATATCTATATATATATATATATATATATATATATATATACATAATTTTAGTACATCCAAATCTTTATTGATAGGTACAAAAGCTTTTATATGTGTAGCAAAAAAAGAATTATCTTCTACTATATATACCATATCTATTTTTGATGCTGAAAAGATTACAAGTGATATTCCTAGCTAATATTGAGATTTTAAAGATATTTTTGAAAAAAAACTCAAATATTCTTTTAGAGCATTGACCTTGTAATTGTTCAATTAATCTTTAAGAGGGAGCTCAACCACCATTTGGACCAATTTATACTTTGTCACAAAATAAATTGATTGCATTAAATAAATATATTGATAAGAACTTGACTAATAACTTCATATATCATTCAAAGTCTCCAAGAGGAGCTTCTATCTTATTTGTAAAGAAAAAAGACATATCATGCATAGATATTATATATTTATAAATATTATATATTACAAAAATTTAGAGATGTAGGATTATATGCCAAGATAGAAAAGTGTATATTTTATACTATTCAAGTTGATTTTTTAGGATACATAATTTCAAATGATGGTCTAATAATGGATCTTAAAAAAATTCATATAATTTTGAGACTCAAGAATTTTAAGAATAATAAAAGATGTACAATATTTTTTGGGATTTGCCAATTATTATTGAATCTTCATTAAGAACTTTTTTAAAGTTATAGCTCTACTAACACGCTTAACTTGTAAAAAAAACTCAAGTAGAATATGGAAGCAAAAGCATCATTTGAAGCTTTGAAGATTATTTTTATTTTTATACTAATCTTGTATTATATCAATTTCTTCAAAGTATTTTTTATGGAAACAAATGTATTAGATTTTGCCTTTAGTATAGTTTTATAGCAAATAGAAGCAAATGTCAAACTTCACTCACTAGCTTTTAATTCAAAAAAAAATTTAGCAATTAAAATTAATTATAAGATCTACAATAAAGAACTTCTTATAATTGTGGATTCTTTTCAAGACTGATATTACTATCTAGAAGGCACTTCCAATCTAGTCACCATGTATATAGATCACAAGAATCTCAATTTTTTATATTAGTACATATTTTGAATTGTTCTTAAGCTCATTGAAGCATGTCTTTGTTAAGATTTGAATTCATTATCACTTATTTGCCATAAAAACAAGAAGGTTTGTCCAATGCCCTTTTTAAACATTCTTATTTTGCATCAAAAGAAAGAAATGCAGCTTTTGATTAACAAAAGACAATCTTGTTGAAGCCAGAATAATTTCATTTTCAAGCAATGAAATGAATATTGACTATTGATTCAATTTTTTTAAACCAAATCAATTAAATATGTCTTTAGATCTTTTTATTTATGATATTCATAATAATTCATCTAAGTTCAATGATACTTCCAAATTCAAATTCAAAAATAATCTATTCCATTTTAAAGGATGCTTATATGTTTCAAAAAAAAAACATGACTACATGCTTTTAAAGTTTGTTATAAGTTCCTTGCAGTAGACTATTTTGAATACAACAAGACTTTGGAATTAATATCAAAAGATTTTTGATAGCTTCAAATATGGAAGGCAATTAAAGAGTTTGTATAATCAAGTGATGTTTAATCAAGATTAAAAACTCCTTGTCATTGACCTTATGGACTTTTCTAACCCTTACTTATATGAAAATAGCCATGGTCTTTTATTTCTAGATTTTATTGTAGATCTATTAATTACAAGTTCATATGATTTTATATTTATAATTATAGATTATTTGACAAAGATGGCACATTTTGTATACTACATAAAATCTATTACAGGTGAAGAAACAACTAAATTCTTCCTTGACAACATCTATTGCTATCATGAATTGTCAAAGGATATTATATCAAATAAGAGGATGCAATTCGTATCAAAATTTTAGAAAATCCTTTTCAAATGCCTACTTTGCCTTCCACATTTGAAGCTATCAAAAATTAGATTGACTTATTTTCAAATTAAGGCCTAGTTTTATGCCTACTTTCAAAATCCTTTTCAAATGCCTACTTATCATTTGATGAATTATCAGATGAAATATTAGAGTTGTTACAATCTTTAAGATAATAAAATAGAGATGAAGATTCTTAAGAATGACATGTTCTTCTTTGAATTGATGGCAAGATACAATGTGTTTAATATCACAACCTTAGAAGAGACTCCTATTATTTGGTGATACTTTTAAAAATAAGAATTATTTTTGATGGTGTTTCAAATATTTTCTTTGAAGGAAGTTATAAAGGCCTTAATAATGATCAAATATTAGGATGGTCTTCTTACCTTTGTATGGGACACTATCAATTGCTAAGAAGACCTATCAACTATCTTTGAAAGAAACAAAGATCAAAATATGAAGCAAATATAATTTAGTATATCTTAGATTTCTTTAACATATAATCACTATTCTTCCTAGAACTTGTCTCTAGAAAGGAGAATAATATCATGGACATAATATTTACTTTAATAATTATTTAATTTATATAGATAGATAGAAGTAAATAAAAATAAGTTAATATGATAGTATCTTATAAAGAAGCTTTGTAAAAGCTTCACATATATAATTTATCTTTTTATATATCTATTGGTGATTGGTAGGTTAAAAATTTGGCCAAAAAATTAGCCATGTATTACACATATTGGTAGCTTATAAAACAAGCTAAGTATATGGCATACTTATAAGATACTTGTCTTATAAGTTTGACATGTGTCTTGCAAATTGGACATGTATTAGATGTCCTATAGAATGCCATTACGTAGCTCTTAGGTAGATAGTATATATAGAAACAAGAAAAAAACCTTCTTTACTCTTATTAATATCTTTTTCATCTTTATTTTTATTTTAAGAGTCTCTAGCCTTCTCATCTTTAACAATAGCTATTCTAATTTTAATATTATTTTATCTTTGAATGATTTTTTATTCTTTTGAGTGATATAAGAATATATTACTATTTTATTCTTTTATAATTCATGTCCTTGACACACTTATATAGTTGGATGTTGCTCCTAATGGTTCCAATTAAGATTGTATTTGGTGCTAAAATTTATTGTCCTTACTTTGTTTAGTTGAAGGTTGTGAAAATTACATTGGTTTGCTCAAAACTTACATAATAAGTGAATCTTTTGAATCTTATTCTTTTTCAACACTTGAAGGTTTAATATGGTGACTAACTTACTTCTACAACTCTATTCTATCTTGGAATAGATGATTGTGTATTGATGAAGGTTTTGGTTTGACTCTCTTTCTTTTATATATATTTTTCATATCAAATCTTCACCAAGAAGTTATCATCAAACTTATTTAGATTTGTAGAGGTTGATTCAATAAAATTCCTATATTTTTTAAGGTGCATTGGTAAGATTTTTGATCTATTTCTATATACATTCATTAATATCATAATTGCACCAATGAACATGATATTTTAATTTGTCAGATCTTCACTATGAATTAAGCACCTTTTCAACCTCCTATTTTTTATGATTTTTTATTTTGATATTAGGTGGCAATTATTATATTTTTTTTAAAATATAGAACTCTTTATAAGACTCTAAAAGAGAGATATAGAAAACTAGATGTATCCTTATAGAAGATGGTAGTTATTAACTTATAATTTCTTCCCTTCATGATACTACAAGTTAACATACATAGTCACCAATGAAAGTTAATTGAGCTTTGTCTTTGACTACACTCAATTGGTTAATTCAATTGAGTGTATTCTTAAGGTAGCTCGATTGGCTCTTACAATTTCTTACTATTATTGTCTATAGTCAAGTTTGTTCTAGCAAGTCAATCCTACTTAAATCGACTGCTCTTTTTTTACTATCTCTATACCACACTTGTTTTGAGTCGAATGTCTTTAAATTTGGATTTGATCAGAGATCCACTAGGCATTAACTTTCCAACCCAACCTTTGGCTATATTTTTTCATGTACTAGCATAGTTTGAGGATAATATAGGGATTTGAGCTCCTTCTTTTATTTCTATATGATAACATACAATGAAGTGTTCAATCTATGCCGAGTGGGTCTACTACTATAGATCATACAATCCTATTCCCAACCTCTCTTCTAATGTCAACTAAGACTTATTTCTATTCGGGTCCTTACCTCCACATTTGATCTTCTACTATCAAATTCCAAGAAAGAGAGACTCAAGGTTGAACAACCTCCTTTATACTCCCTGAACAATCCTTCAACAGACTGTTCTATAAGAAGAATATCCACTTAGTCTTTGGATTCACTTTCCTAATGACTAGGTCGACTCAAAAATGAATTTGACTTACTTCAAAAAAAATGTAAATTCTCCCGTTAATAATAGTTTTAAGTAATATGCCATTGGATTAATTTATTTCTAGATAGAAAGTGGTTTTAATCTTTGATAGTCCAACTTATTACATAGTCGCTTGATCTTAATGTTTTATCTAAAAAGCCATATTTTATCTCCAATATGAAAAGTGGACAGTTGATTCTTGAATTTATCTATAAATACATTATAAGCATCTTGAGTTTCTTACAATTGAAGCTTCAAAGTTATTTGATATTACAATAAATACTTTATAAATCCTTTAATTGTTACATTGTTATTTTTTAATATATTCTATAGATCAAGCTTTGGATGATATCTATAATTGGAGTAAAATGGTGTTTATTAAGTTAAAGCATGAAGAGTATTATTATATATAAATTCCACTAATGATAGATATGAGATTCAATTGTCTTATTGATAATTGATATTACATTATATATATTGTTCTAAAACTTGGTTAACTTGTTTTATTTGGCCGTTAGTTTGAGGATGAAAAGCTGAAAAAAATTTAATATCTACCTTCAATATTTCAAAAAGGCATCTCTAAAACTTAGATATGAATTGGGATCCTCAATTGGATATAATATCATCCAATAGGCTATGATATTGATATATATATTAACAAGAAAGAGCCTTATTATTTCTTCATTAAAAGTAGTCTTTTTACAAGGATTAAAATAAGCCATCTTTATGAATTAATCAACCATCACAAGAATATTATTTAGTAAATTAGATGGCAATTGATCTGTGATAAAATCTAATAATATAAAAGACCATATCCAGCTTGGAATAAGCAAGGGTTGTAAGAATCTATAAAAGTGATGTCAAGGATTTTTGGACCTTGAATAGATATCACAAGAGAGTACAAAGTCCTTCTCAGCCTTTGACATTTGACACCACTAAAAATCTTAAGAAATAAGTTCTAAGGTCTTATAAAATCTAAAAAGACCTATAGTTGAAAAGTCATGGCAATATTGAAGAATGCGCAATCATATTGGTTCTTCTAGGATATACAAATGTTCTTCAAAATATAGAAGTTCTTCCTTAAGCTTGAATTTGTTAGCATTTTTATTAAAGCAACACTTGATATCATAGATCAAAACATCATTAGTCATTGCAACATGCATATCATTAAAGAAACTAAAATCAATAAGTACTAATGTTATAGTAGTGTAAAGGCAAAATTGCTTTGGCTTCAACAAAGTTGCATATTATTAATTAGACGCTGTCTCTCCTATTCTTAATATAAGATATGATTTTTTTGATAAAATATTAGACAATCATTGTTGCTTCTTAGATCAATAAATGATATCAAAATTAAATCAAGATAATAACATGTTCTATTGAGTTTGATAATGATTAAGAATCCAAGGTAATATAAAAAATCCTAAATTCTTATGATCTGTATATACAATCACAAGATAAATTGCTCTTTTGAAAAAATGATGTCATTTTTAAAAAGAATCTATAATAGCAAGAAGCTCCTTATTGTGGATTTTATAATTAATTTTGGCAGCAGAAAACTTTTGAAAATAAAATACAATAGGATGGAATTTATTATCTATATCTATTTGTAAAAGTATAGCTTCTAGTACAAAATCTGAAGTGTCACTCTTTATGTAGAATGTCTTTATAAAATATAGATGCACAAAGATTGGAGCTATGATAAACATTATTATCAGATCTTAAAATGCCTTCTCTGCTTGAGGCTTCTATTCCAAATTGTCTTTGCATGTCAATTGAATACAAGAAGCAACAATTTGAGAATAATTTTTGATGAAGATCCATTAGAAGTTAATAAATCCAAAAAAAATATTGTACATCTCTTACAATCTTTAAAATGATCTACTACAAAACCACTTCTACCTTCTTAGGATCCATCATCAAATCCTTAATAAATATGATGTATCCCAAAAATTCCATCTTTGATTGATAAAATATATATTTTTCTAGTTTGGCATACAATCTTGCATCTTATAGCTTTTATAACACCAACTTTACATATTCCTCATGTTTTTCCAAATTTATTGAATAGATTAAGATATCATCAAGATAGATCATGAGAAACTTATCTAAATACTCACAAAAGATGTCATTTATCAAATGCTAAAAGATAGCAAGGGCATTTATTCATCCAAAGGATATGACATTATATTCAAAATATTTATATTTTGTCCAAAATATGGTCTTCCATTCATCTCTCTCTTTGATCCATACCAAGTTGTATGTTCTACAAAGATCTATTTCAATATAGATCTTAGCTTGGCTAAGTTATTTCAAAAGTATTGAGATTAATAGTAGTGCATAACAATTTTTTACCATTATCAATGCACATACTCAAAGAACCATCTTTTTTTTTCACAAAGAATATAGGTGCACCTACTAGAGACTTTGAATGCCTAATGAAGTTCTTTGTAAGACTTTTATTAATATAATCTTTTAACACTAAAAGCTTGTTTTGAAAAAGATTATAAATTGGGCCAAAAAGTGATTGTATTCCTTCCTGAAGATCTGTGGTATAATTGTATGGTTGGTGCTTTGATAATATATTAGTATTTTTTTAAAAAATTCTTAAAATTTGCTATATTATTTTAAAATAATTGTTGATGAACTCATATGAACTCTTTAATTAGAGTCACATAAATAATAAATAATGTATCTTCTTTGATTGATCTTATAAAGGTCCTTACTATAACAATTAAAGATTCACCAACTTGTAACTTTTTATAAGGTTTTCTTGTAGAGATTTCTATTAGAAATGTTATTCTTTGCAACTTCTAATCTATAGATGGATTATATTTTTTCAACCAAGAAAATCTAAGAATAACAAGATTTGAAGGAATCTTAATAATATTGAATATAATTTAATTACTATGGTCTTCAAGCAATATTTTTATAGGCATTATTGCATAGATGATATTACTAAAGAATAAGAATTGTCCATCTATTATCTCTACATGAATGGATTTGGATTTTTGTAATACATGAATTTATAAAGTTTAAAAAATGATTTATTTAAAAAATAAGCAGATGCCCTTAAATTCAATAAGGCAATTGCCAAAAGCTTGTGAGGGCCAAAATACAAAGAAATTGTAAAGCAACAAGCAAGCTGAGCAAAAAGAGAGAAACTTGAATAGTTTTGTAATATTGAATTGTCTAATCGTAGTCTTTATTATAGTTGAACATTATTTTTTTTTGAACAATTTTATTTTTGGTTTTGATGATGCATTGATTTTATTTCTTTGGATAATTGCCAACCTTGTAGTCTTCTTTATCACAATATAAATATAGACCTTCTTCTATCTAAAGCTTCTTTTCTTGTAGACTAAGAGATTTAAAACATAACTTATTAAGCTATATTTTTTTTACTTTTGAATGTGAATTTAGACTATTTGCTAATGTAGCAGGAATGTATTAAATTGTATATTATCTTCTTGAAGTCCATGAACATTGATCTTAATAATATTGAAATAATTGATTATCACATTTCACAACTTGGTTGATGGCTTCATTAAGTGATTGTAGATCTAGAAGTAATAATAATAAATCCTTCACAACATCTCTTAATCTCCAATAAAATTGATTCCTTAAGGCTTCTTTGTCCCAATTGATGTCACATACTAGTTGTCTAAAATCAAATGCATGGGCTAATATAAAATGTACCATTTGTTGCAATATTTGAATCTTTGCTATTGTCTAATGAATCTTGTCATGTTTTCCAAATGCTTCCGTTAATGCTTTTATAAAAGCTTTAAAATTACTTAATATTGATGATTTCTTCTCAAATAAGAGAGCAAACTATGATAATACTTGTCCTGTAAGCAAAGTACCAACCAATCCAATCCTTGATTTTTTTTGTCAGATAAGTATCAGGTTGTAAAATTATTATCAATCAAATTTGGTTGAAAAATCCTTGAAACTTCAAACATATATCATCAAACTTTTCCAAAAGACTAACTTGAGATTCCTTACATTGCTGAATAAGTAGATTTTCTTGGCACAACATAAATAGTACTATATCTTCAAGCATAGAAGTTGAAAATAAATGCAGTTTATGTTGTGGTATTTTAGATGTTGCTTCATTATGAAGTTTTGCTACAATTCCTTCAATTTCTATGGTCCTAGCAGATAAAATAATAAAAGCGCTTATGATGGCATCTAACTTGGACTCAGAAGATTTGATCATACTAATGTCTTGACCTCTAGCCATTCTAAGAAAAAAAAAATGAATCTATAAGAAGATAATATTATTTTAGAAGAGGATACTTAACAACTTTTAAAGCATTATTATATTTTTAAGAAAAAAAATAATTTACTTTTTAACAAGAAGGATTTAATTCTAATATTGAAGATGAAAGCAATCTCAACAAACTATTAAAGACATAAAAATTTAAAACAAGAAACTTAAATTAGATTAAAGTTTTAAGAAAAAATCAACAAGAACTTGAATTATCTAGATGAATATATGAACAACACTAAAAAAGGTGAGCTATAACTCTAAGAAATGTGTTGTAGAGATTGAAGAACTTTTTATTAACTTAATAAAAAACTATTGTCTGTACTTAATATTTTATATATTTGTATGAAAAATATAACGTCTTAAACTATATTGTATACAAACATTTCTATATCCTTCTTTATTGCTGCGCCTTATATTGATATGTCTATTATATGCTCAAACTTTGGAGATACTAATCCTTGAATATTCTTGCACTCGTATATGAACTCTGCTATCTTATCTCTTATTATCTCCAGGCTTATTTTATATACTTTCATCTTACCATTGTCGATTAACATTCTAAACACAATTCCTTCATTATTGCTAGTAGGAGCTTTGTAGAGACCATGCTCTTCTGCTATAGGATACTACCAAGAGTCTAGTTCATGCTCGATATGGTAGGATGATGTTATATCTGCTACTGTAAGATGTACAAAGTCTGAAGGGTCTATTTTTCTTATAACACGTATAGCTGATGTACAATACTTAAATGAATAATTTAGAATCGATTTTAATCTAGATATTCCTTCAAGCACTTCTAAAGTTATTGTGCCAGCATGATAAAATGAATTAAGTGCTATCTGAGTTGTCGGTTATCCAATGGATTGTGATGCTAAAATGTTTATATCTTCTCCAAGAGATATCTCAGATTGTGAATATCTCATTACAAACATCTTCTTCTCATTGTTAAGTCTCTGAAAATAGTGACAAGACTTCTTTGTACATGCTTTTTTTATGTGAGATAGCACAGAAGCATGCATTATCAACTTGTTGATAGACATATTGATTGTAATAATAGTTCAATCTTCCTTAAGATTATTTTATATGCAAGCTCCCTTACAAGTACTCGAACTCATTTAAGCACAGGGATGGCAGGCTTTGATATGAATGAACTAAGAATTCAACTTGAAGACATTGAAATCCAACTCAATTGGAGTTTATATCAAAATTTCATAGCAAATCTAGTACATGAAATATTAGGACTTGATGAACATATATATATTATAAATTGTATTATACAATATATCTTTTAATCTGCTAATCTCTCAATCAATATAGGACCTGCTTCTAAAGCCACTAGAAGCAATGCAAAGACATGCTAGAAGATCTTCCAAAGAGATGTCGTACTATAATTGCTTACAATATGTAAAATCCATTCAAAATGCATAATATGTTTATAAATTTAGATATATGTTAAAATGGTTAGTAAAGTAAATTAAAGGGGATTGGTGTAAGAAAATTTATTTTAGATTTTTATTTAGTTTGGTTATGGGATTTAAATTACATAGATCTAAGTTTTTAGTATGAAGCCTTGAGAGAAGGTGGAAGCCTAATGATTGCCTAAGGATGAAAATTTAAGCTAGTAGGAGGCTAATTGGGAGTGATGAAATCAAGGCACAGTGTCGTGGTGAGAGTCTTAGCCCTAAGAAACACTGGGTCTTTTTTGCCTCTAGTTTCTCAAGTGTAAGATGAGATTCATAAAGTTCATAAAATTGAAGAATTTATATAAAAAACATACTTTATTAATCCTAACATATTCTGCCTTTAGAAACCCGCCCTCAATTTTGCTCATAAATCCTAGGATATCATATCAATTGAAGCAAAATTTGGACACAAGGTACTTAAGGAAGTAAAGAAGCAAACCCCATAAACCTTTTGATTATAGCTCATGTGGTTAGAGAGAACCATGTTGTCAAAGTAATCCCTCTATGCTGCCTTTGATTCTGGACCCCCTTTGCTTCACACCTTCATTGCTCTTCATTAAAGAAGACCTAAGTGCTGAAATTTGGTAGGCTTATAGCTTGTCTCATGTTGTAAACACCCTCCAAATATTGCTCCAAGAGCCTTCTCCAAACTTGAGTTATAGGTTCCATCCTTCTTCTTTAATTTTGCCTTCTAATAACTCTAGATCTGACCACAATTTTCCTCATAATTCCTCGAATATAACTCCAATAGCAATCAATTTTTTACAAAACTTAATAGACTCATATATCTAAAATCCCCAACAAATTTTATTCAAAATACTACTCTGATCACAAAGATATGCTCTCTCAAACTTCACTAATTTGGAGATAGACCCCTGTCACTTTGAAAGAACATAACATTTTATTCATAAGACTAATGGGTATCAAACTTGCACTCATCTCTTCCTCAACTTACATAGATCATGTCTATCAAGTTTCACACTCAAATTCGTCTCCTAACTCCTTTTATACCCAGAAAAACCCACACACATGCACTATCCATACAAACCTTCAACCCTACCTTCACTCTATTTCTCTTTTCATTCAAACCGGTTACAATTTCGTTCATAACTCTTTGCTTAGAGGTCATATTGACTTGAGATTTTGATACATAGTAGTTAATTCTATAAGAAACAAAAATCCAATAAATTTTGTTGCTAAAGTCCAAGTGGTTTCCAAGAACCAAGGCCCGAAATTTTATAACCCTCATTGCCCTAGTCTTAAACACCTACAACTTTCATGACTCATATCTCCCTTGATACTTAATGAAAAGATATGAGAATTATTTCTATGAGTTCCTTATCTTGTCTACTACAAATTCACAAAAACTCGCATCTAAAATCCTCTCTAAGCTTCCTCTATACACAAAAACATATACTACCTATCAAAAAAATCCTAAATCTTCCAAAAAAACTCTCCTCCTTCTTCTTCACGACCCTCCCTTGTCATCTCCCTCCTGGTCTTCTTTATCCTCTTGGTCAAAAAGACCTCTTAGCCCATGTCTTTTCCACTTCCTCAACCTTTTCCTTTTTACTAACTTGAAGAAATTTCACTTTTCAAGGTAAATTTCCATTGTATCTTCTTACTACTAATTTTCTATCAACCTTACTTCTAATCTTAATCTTTTTATTTTAATGCATTATTTTATATTTTTCACACTATGTTTTGATTTACAACACGACAACGGTCGGATGAAGGCAAGGAATGGGGAACTTCATTTCTATTGGTCGAATACCATGCCCAATGGGCTTTGAGGAGGCTGCCTGCAACCTTAACAAGGATTTTGGCGACTTCAAGGAGAGCATTAGGAAATCAAAAGCTAGAGTTGTAAAGTTTAGGATTTTGGCTACAATTTTTGTACAAAAATTAGAAGATTTGGAATTAGAATAAAGAAGTTATAGCCATTTGAAGTTAAGGTGTCAATTTGAGATATACTATTATTCTTTTGAATATAGGAGGAGTTGTACGGTAGTTTTTGGAGATTGGAAGCTACAACTAGAATAGTAATTTTAAGACCTAAATCTTTTATCAAAGAATTTTTGCATTTGGAGTTCATATGAAGGAACTATAGGGAGTTGAATGTGGTGCTTCTAAATCAAAGGCAGTAAGTGAGCAGTTTTATTCATAGTAATAATTGGAGCCATAACTTAAGTTTTCAAACGAATTTTTGGCTCAAACTTCTTAGAGAATGTGATATTTTGTGTTAAAAAGCTATACATACAAATTTCGTGGCATTTAAGCTTATAGTTTGTGAAATATGAAGAAATTTGTATGCAAGTGTATAAAGACAAGGGTTTGAAGTGGTTGCTAGGATTTTCAAGATATCTCAAGATCCGCAATGAATTTGCAATTGAAATTTGTTGTAGAGGTTGATAAAAATACATTAGTATCTCGTGTAAAATTTTACTATGTTTAGATAGTCAGATCAGGAGATATGAGGTGTTGAAATTCAAGAAAATTTCCACATAAGGATATATAAGGTTTAAAGGATTTTATTATATTTTGGATGTTGTTGGTTACTTGAGGCTTATGTATTTGGTGTAATTGCTCCAAAAAAGAATATATATATATATATATATATATATATATAAACTTAGAGCTTTCTTTATTTTGAAGCTTGATTGAGAAATTAGTGAAAGTTAGAAGCCCAACGCTTTCTTGAGGCAAACTCTCTCTACTCCGACAACGGCTCAAACAAGGGCAAGAAGTGTTATCTTCTAAGAATTGCCAATTTTGAATTATGTAAGAGACACATGAATATGATGCTAAAGTCAAGCCAAGACTAAGATGGAGGTAAGCAGAGACGGATAGATACCTTTTGCAACTTTGTTGATGCAAAAAAGTAGCAGAGAAAGTCGTCAGCTAAAACCGTGTTACGACCTATCAAAGACATGTCAAAGACATGACAGGGATATGTGTGGACTTAAATAGTAAACTTATATTTGAAGAATTTGGAGATAAGCTAGTGGCTATTAGCCACCTATATGGCGATGATATGCAGATGTTGTCAAAGGCAGATGTAAGGTTATGTGACATAAACAGGTAGGAGTATATATTAAAGGAATTAAAAAAGCTTTTTTTATGAACTTTTTTTTACCAAAAGGGATGCTAACTTTTGTACTTGACCTTCTGTTATAAACCTTACCTTATTCTTAGCATATAGGCTCTCTATATTACCTTCTAGAAATAGACTTTCTAATATAATATCTAATATTATTTGTTTTCCTTGTTTAGATAAGTTTATAGACATGTACATTCTAAGCAATATGGATGCCAAAGATAGTGATGATTAACCATTCTCTATTTTGATATCTATAGTATCCACTCCTTGATGCTTCAATATATTCAAGAGTTTTTTAAAGGATTGTGTGACGTCCCTAGGAGCACCAAAAGGATTTGTTTTCTCTTGATGCTTCTTTATAATTCTTCAATTGAGAAACTTATCAAAGAATTTTATAACAAGAGATTCAAAGTCAAAGCCACTAATGTTGGTAATACTATTATTATTATGTAGCTCTTTAAGAAGTTCAATTGCTATGAGCATGTTCTTATTTACAACTCGGGATACAACATATTTGACCTTTTCATTGGATAAGATCCTTTTTGGAATGTACGCAATAGTGTCTAATGCGCTTGAACTTTCAACTTTTTGTTGTATCTGTTGGGGTGGAGGTTGTGAAGGTACAGAAGACACATGCATGGTCTTTCAAGTGTACATAGATGTTAGCATTATTGTCTTGTATTTAGTATCTATTATAATAATATTAATTATGCAAAGTGGTTGAGAGATCTATAGAACTGTCTGAAAATTAGTAACACTCTAAAAAGAGAGAAGAACGTTAATAACATCTACTTCTTTATTATCACAGACTTGTATATAGAAGATAGCAAGCGCTCATCATATGACATGAACTTATTTTCATTGAGCTTATTTCTTTTTTTTAATTTAAATCCTTTACCTTCTATTTGTGCAATGAGATTGTCAACATCTATTAACTTCTCTGTTTAGTCTAACACAATTGTGTTAGAAATGTATATGTACATATTATTATGATCGTTAAATTTAATTATGTATGCTTTAGATATATACTCTCTGTTGTATCTTAGATTGAAAAATTCTGTAATACTCTTCTTAGACATTATAATATAAAAGAAGGTACAAGCATGTTTGTTAGAACATACTCTCTCAAAGACTTTGATAAATTTACTAATATTAATAAGCGCTATATATAAAAAGCATGATATTGTTGTTATAGACTTATCAAACCTTCTTAAGTGCTCAACCTTCATCTATATTATAGTCACCTTCTTATTGCTCCCAAGTCTCTCTTTAAATTCTATGACATTTGTATGGAAGGGCTCAATACAAATAAGAGCAGTATAGTGACTCCATTTCTTTACATCCCCACCAAAGCCTGATCCAACATCTAGTAGGTGACCACCTCCTTTAGAATTTATAATAAACTCCAATACAATATTGTCCTTAGATTTTACATCTCCCAGTGCTACTTTGAAGCCTGAGTTGACGTTGCTTCTTTGATTGTATGCCATTAGAGTCTCTTGATTGTAGAGAAGGTCTACGATCTTTTGAGGCTTCCATCTCATAACTAGATGGGAGTATGATGAAGCGTGCATGTATATAATACCATCAAACCTGCCTTCCTGCATCTTCTTGTCCAATATGTAGAAAATGCATAAAAAGTTCTAAACATGAAATGCTTCTTAGCTACAACAAGTCTGCTTCCAAGAGACATATTGAGCAACAATCACATTTGAGATATCATCTCTAGTCTATGTTGACCGTTTGTTGATATAACATACATCCTCTCTTTGTAGCAAGCAAGAAAGGACCATATACCATTGAGCTTTAGAGTGACAAATCTATCTAGTGAATATATTTTAATAAGGTCTCTAATCGTCATATCAACAGATTTTGAAAACTTATAATTATAAAACTCAAGACCAGGTATGATGCTTCTGATTTGTTTACACAATTCAAGACTTGTAAAAGGTCTAATGTGTTCCATGACATGTTTCACTAGCTTTATGTCACAAGTACTATCTTGCATATTTAGCTCGATCTCATAATGGATCTTGCTGTTACAAGTAACCTTCATGGTATCAATCTTGAAACCATCATAGAATATAATATTTTTCTCTTTATGCCTTTGAGCTCTTAGAGTTGTTCCTTGTTGTTCATGATATCCTCTCTCAAGAGACAGTACAATCCTTGCATTGAATTTTGGAACGATCTTAGAACATATTTTTTCTTTGATAAAAAAACGTGAGCTTATCTGTCTGATTGTGACAATGTTACAACCTTTTACAAAGTATAGAACCTCTTCTATTACAATAGTGCTATTGATTTTTGAGACCTTCAGGAATTCATCTTCTATCACATCTTTCAATTTAATATCTATCTCATACTCGGATCCCTTGGGAGACTTTGATCTTAAGCTATTTCTAGATTTTATTAATTCTAATAATAGATCTATTATGACCTTATTTATAAAATAAAGTTGAGTGTTATATCTGCACATACCTCATTGTATAATTTACTTACAATAGTGCCATGGATAAGTTTGCTCCGTCGTATCCATCTTTATTAGATACTAGTTTTATAGACAATTTATAAAAAAAAAAAAAATTCTACAAACTAAGTAGGATCAAAGGATCGAAGCTCTATCTCCATCAAGAATTTTTTAGAAGGTTCATGTCTCCCAACACTCCTTATAACAATTTATTATTGTTCTATAATGTTAGATCAGGGAAGAAATTTACATCTATAGCAGTTGTTAAATGTCACAAGCCGTACAAAGAGAGAGCGCTTGTACTTGTCAGAGGTAAGACATCTACTAACAACTTCAAAGAGCAAATCTATATGTGGTCTTGTCAAAATATGAAGGACTATGATATTAAAAAGTACATATCTTTTACTAACAAGTTAAAGAAACTAGATGACAATTAGATAATATCAAACTTCAGTAATAGAATAATAGATATGGATGAAATCCATAATCTAAAATACTCGATGTCAGACTATGATGCATAAATAGTATGTGGTCAAATGTGGAGACTTTTTCATCTTGTTAAAAATTGCAAGGTACTACTGTTGAGTGCAACTCCTATGATAGATAGAGCTGAAGAACTGTTGTTGTCAAGGACATACTTGTTAGAATCTTCTAAAATATTCTAGAAGGTTCCTAGAACTCTCTGGAACCTCCCAAAACCTTGTAATATCTTTCTAATTGATAGAAGTTGCTTGAGAAGCTCCCTAGTTGGAAGAAGTTGCTTGAGAAGCTTCCTAATTGGAAGAAGTTGCTTGAAAAGCTCCCTAGTTGGAAGAAGTTGCTTAAGAAGCTTCCTAGATAGGAATATATATTGGAATCAAGGCTGAAGAGTTTTTCAATCTCGACAACACATCTCTTGGAGATCTAATTCACCTCTCTAGTATTGTTCTTGTATTTATCTGATTAATCTAGTTTTTATTAGTTCTTCTAGAATTTCTTATTTAGACTTCCAGTCTATATTCTACATCTGTGACAATTTGTCGAGATTGCCCTTCTATCAATATCGGAGCTTAGTTCTTTGAGATAGAGAATGGACTATCCCTCTTTTTAGAGACACTTGAGCATTCTAAGGATTGCGGATTACCCTCTCTTGGACCGCTATTGATTCCTTCTTGTTTACTTAGCATAGTTAGTAGAAAAGACGTTAATATGGTGGAATCTTTGGAGCCAAAGTTAGATGTGATCATCAATGCCCTTAATGATCTAGCAGTTAAAATTGCTGAAATTGAAAAAAAATTTGCTAAGCTCCTTGATGCTACAAGAGTGGGAGTGGCTGAGACTACAATATAACTATTTTTAGCTAATGAAGTACTGCTATCTATATCTCAATGTGAGAATTTGATTACATTGCAATACAAAGAGCCTTGAGTTAGTCTCCCAGAGAAGTTTGATGGTACCCAATCAAAATTTTGTGGTTTTGTAAACCAAGTTTAATTGGTAACATTCTTGCAATCGGAACGCTATTCAACCGAGGAGTTGCGAATTGGATTAGTGGGGATATTGCTTACTAGACAAGCTTTGTCTTGATTTGCCCCCTTATTAGAAAAAAGATCTTGTATCTTGAGTAATTTTGAGATCTTTCTAGAAGCATTGGAGGAGGCATTTAGAGAGCATGATAAGGTTCGGTGGACAACCACCAAGATTCATTCTTTGCATCAAGGATCATGCTCTGCATCTGTTTATGCATCAAACTTCAGACAATTGCTTGTGATATCAACTAGGGAGAAGAAGTGCTAGTGAGTCAATTTTATTGGGGACTCAAAGATGACGTGAAGGATTTATTGCTATCTCTACCCGACCCTCAAACATTCAACAAAGTAATCAGCCAAGCAGTGAAGTGTGACAATTGGCTTTTTCAATGACGTCAAGGCCATTATTCCAGAACTATATAGTATCCACAAGGAAACCAGTTCTATTTGGCTGCTCCTATCAAGAGTGTAGAAGCTCAATTTGAAATAGAAGATATGCAAATCAATATGGTATGTCTGAAGCCCCTCACAGTTGAAAAAAAGAAGCAACAATTTGAGCAAAACTTGTGCTTATATTGTAGATAGACAAGCCATAAAGCTGGAAATTGTCCTAAAAAACGGATGCCTCAAACAACAAGACTCAGGAGTACAAGCGTGCAGAAAAATAAGGACGCCTAGCTACAATAGGGATCGTACAGTGTCGTACTGTAATTACTTACAATATGTAAAAATTAGTTAAAATATATTATATGTTTATGAATCTAGATGTGTGTTAGAATGGTTAGTAAGTTAAATTAAAAATGGTTGATAGAAGAAACTTTATTTTATTTTATTTTACTTATTTTAGTTATGGTATTTAAAAATTATAAGATCTAAATGTTTAGTATGAAGCCTTGAAAGAAGGTGGGGACTTAAGGATGAAAATTTAAGCTAGTAAGAGGCTAATTGGGAGGGATGAAATCAAGCCATGGTCGGATGAAGGCAAGGAATAGAGAACTTCATCCCTATTGGTCGAATACCATGCCCAATGGGCTTTGAGGAGGCTGCCCGCGACCTTAACAGGGTTTCGGCGACTTCAAAAGGGGGATTTGCAATTTCAGAGGTAGGGTTGTAAAGTTTAGGGTTTTGGGTATAGTTTGAGAGGAAATTTTAGGCAATTTGGAGTTAGGGTGAAGAAGTTATACTTGTTCAAAGTTAAAGAGTGGATTTCATACATACTGTCACTCTTTTGGGATTTTGCGGAGTTTACGGAGGCTTTTGGAGATCGGACGGTGCGGTTGGAAAGGTGATTTCAAGATCTACGAATTCTGAGTTTAGACGACAGGAATTTCTAATAGTTATGTTTGTTTGAGTTTTCAGACGAAGGAGAATGTATGTGTTAAGAAGCTATACATACAAATTTCATGGAATTTGAGCTTATAGTTTGTGAGATATGAAGAAATTTGTATGCGGGTGTATAAAGACAAGGGTTTGAAGTGACTGTTAGGATTTTCAAGATATCTCAAGATCCGCAATGATTTTGCGGTTGAAAATTGTTGTAGAGGTTGATAAGAATACATCAGTACTTCATGGAAAATTTTACTATGTTTGGACGGTCGGATCAGGAGATTTGAGATGTTGAAGTTTGGGAAAATTTCCACATAAAGATATATAAGGTTTTAGAGGATTTTATCATACTTTGGATGTTGTTAGTTACTTGAGGCTTATGTATTTGATGTAATTTCTCAAAAAGGAAAAATATATATATATAAATTTTGAATTTTCCTCATTTTTTGAAGCTTGATTGAGAAATTAGTGACAGCTAGAAGCCCAGCGCTTTCTTAAGGCAAATTCTCTCTACCCCGACAACGGCTAGACATCTCAACACCCCAAATTAATCAAGGTCCCTTTCTCTTAGCTCAACCTTCTCATTGCTTTACGGTACTTTTATTTTTTGGTATTCAAAAACTACAAACCGATGCTCTACTAGACTCAAGAACATCTGCTTGCTTCTTAGATGACGACTTTGCCAAGTTTCACAAAATTCTTCTTATAAAGAAACCAAAGCCTGTCCATGTAGAAGTCATAGACGGCCGACCTTTGTCTTTTGGCAATATTACTCATGAAACTAAACCGTTGAAGGTACATCTTGAAAATCATGAAAGTAGCATTGTATTTAATATTATCAAGATTCTTTCATGTCCAGTCATTTTGGAACTATCTTGACTTGATAAATATAATCTATTGATAGATTGGAGGTTGCGGAAAGTGACATTTCCAACAAAACCCTTGAAAGTGGAACCTGCCAAGATAATATTTAGAAACAAATCCTTATTTATAGGTGCAATGGCCTTCATGAAAGAAGTCAAGCATAATACATCTCTTGTCATCTTCGCAACGCCAGCTCGAAAAGATACAACTCCGACTTTGGTTATTCCAAAGTAGTATGAAGAATTCAAGGATGTCTTTGAGAAGAAGAATGCTGACATGCTACCAGAGCATCAACCGTATAATTTTGCTATAGATCTCCAAGAGGGAGTACAACCACCATTTGGCCCAATCTATAATTTATCACAAGACAAACTCTCAACATTGAAAGATTACATTGATGAGAATTTTGCGAAGAACTTCATTTGACATTCTAAATCTCCAGCAAGTGCACCTATCCTCTTTGTGAAAAAGAAAGATGGCTCATTATGAATGTGCGTGGATTATCGAGGCTTGAACAAGATCACTGTGAAGAATCGATATCCATTACCACTAATATCTGGACTCTTGGAGCAACTTGGTAAAGCCAAAATATATACCAAGATAGATCTTCATAGAGCTTACAATCTTATATGAATAAAGATGAGAGATGAATGGAAGACAACGTTTCGGATAAGATATGGATATTTTGAATATAATGTCATGTCTTTCGGATTGACCAATGCACCAGCTATATTTTAACATTTGATGAATGATGTTTTCCAAGAATATTTGGACAAATTTGTTATTTGTTACCTCGATGACATTTTGATCTATTCCAAGAATGTTCAAGAACATGAGGGTCATGTGAAGTTGGTGTCACAAAAACTTCGAGATGTGGAATTATATGCCAAATTATGGAAATGCATATTCCATCAATACAAGGTGGAATTTCTTAGTTATATTATTTTGGACAAAGGATTATTGATGGATTAGAAGAAGGTTCAAGGAATAATGGATTGGACAATATCAAAGACGGTGTCGTATTATAACACGTTTATGTCGTGAAAAATATGAACAATAGTGATTTCTACTTAATATTCAAATATCATGGTTTAATAGAAACTTACAAATATTCAAATATCATGGTTTAATAGAAACTTACAAATATTCAAATATCATGGTTTAATAGAAATAAATATTCAAATAACTTATAGTGGTGTTTGCATGAAAATTTTTGTATCAAGTGGATAATTAGATTAGGAGTTATAGCTTTTTGAAGCTCATTGATTAGGATTAAGACTTGGAAAGAAAATCTAAGTTACTTTATTGTAAAGGTAAAAGAGCAATTAGAGTTTTGTATGGTTGAGATTACTAATATGAGTATTTTTGAGCACTTTATATCAGATTTAAATAATTTTATATTAAAATTTGGATATTTTTCTTCTTATATGGAGTGAAACCTATTAAGGTTTCTTGCATTTTTTATAAATACAACCTTACATTCCATAGCCAAGTGCCCGGTGCATTTCCAAATCAAACAACACGTAATATGACAATGATACAGGACGTGCAATGTTTTCTTGGGTTTGCCAACTTCTATCGTATTTTTATCAAAAACTATTCACAAATTGCAGCCCCGATAACCTAGTTGACATCAAAGGACAAACTCGAGTGGAGTACCTGAGTATAAGAGGCTTTTCAAGAGTTAAAGTCGACGTTTATGACAGCTCCTATCTTAGTACATCCCAACTTTACAAAGGCCTTTTTTTTGGAAATAGATGCTTCTGATTTTGCGCTACGAGTTGTATTATCACAGATGGGGAAGGATGATAAACTTCATCCACTTACGTTCTACTCAAGGAAATTTTCAGCAATAAAATTCAATTATGAAATTCAAGATTAGCAGCTGCTTGGGATAGTTGATTCTTTCCAAGAGTGGCGTCATTTATTAGAGGGTACTGCACATTCAGTAACTGTATATATAGATCACAAGAATTTGGAGTATTTCACAACAGCTTGAGTTTTGAATCGTCGCCAAGCTCGGTGGAATATGTCACTATCCCGATTCGACTTCATCATCACATATAGGCCGGGAAGGCAGCAAGGATTATTAAATGCATTATCAAAGAGATCATATCTAGTACCCAAGGCTGGAGATGCAACATTTGATCAATAGTGTATAACTTTGCTACAACCAAAATGGTTTTGCCTCCGCACCACCTCCATGAACATACCAATTGATGCTAATTTTTTAGAACAAGTCCATGGAGCATCAGTTGTAGATTCATTAGTCTTGGATGTGAAACAACGCCTTGACAAAGACAAGTTTAAAATTGAAGATGGGTTATTTTATTTTAAAGATCGACTATACATTCTAGAAGGATCAATTTGACTTCGTATTCTTCAATGTCAACATGACTTCCCAACCGTAGGTCACTTTGGATTCAATAAAACAATGGAGCTTATTTCTCAAGACTTTTGGTGGCCTCAAATGTGGAAGGTAGTGAAAAACTTTGTGCTATCATGTGACCTTTGTTTAAGATCAAAGAATCCTCGACATCACCCTTACGGGCTTTTACAACCTCTACCAGTTCCGAAGCGACTGTGGTCTTCAGTATCTATGGACTTCATCATAGATTTGCCACCTTCTGCAACATTTGATGCTATCTACGTGGTGGTAGATCAATTTACAAAGATGATACATTTTGTTCCATGAAGAAAGACAACTTCTGGTGAAGAAATAACAAGATTGTTTATTGACAATATATATTGGTATCATGGTTTATCAGATGACATTATTTCAAATCAAGGGCCTCAACTTATATCAAAGTTTTCGAGGTTGCTTTTTGACATATTGATCATAGATATCAAATTCCCTTCTGCCTTCCATTCTCAAATCGATAGTCAAATAGAGCAAGTTAACCAAATCTTGGAGTAATATCTACGATGTGCGATCAACTATCAATAAGATGATTGGACTACATATCTACCATTGGCGGAGTTTGTGTACAATAATTCGGTCCATGCTTCAATCCAACAAACACCTTTCTTTGCAAATTATGGATATCATTTAAAACTCAATTTATGGATAAATCCAAAGATGAAAATCCAGCAGCTCAAGATCTTGCAAAGCATTTAAGGGAGATCCAGACCACCTTGAAGCTTCAATTACAAGTAGCTCAAGACTCATACAAAGCTTTTGTAGATAAATTTCAGAAGGATTTTCCTGCTTTTCAAATTGGAGATAAGCTTTGGCTCTTATGACGAAATATTAAGACCAGTTGACCTTGCAATAAGTTGGATTATAGGAGGTTGGGACCATTCTACATTCAGGAGCAAATCAATCCGGTTGCTTATTGGTTGAAACTATCTACATCCATGAAGGTACATTCAGTCTTTCATGCTTCTCTTCTAGAAGCTTATAGCGAATCAACTTTATCAGGATAGATACAGCCACCACCACCTTGTGTTGAAATTCAGGACCACATAGAATATAAGGTAGAACAAGTCCTTCATTCGCGACAGAGACAAAAAAAGTTGGAATATTTAATTCAATGGTGTAGCTATGATGTAAACAAGTAGACTTGGAAGCCAGTAAAAAATGTAACAAATATGCCGTAAAAGGTACAAAAATTTCATCGACAATATCCTGATAAACCAAAAGTCAACTATTGACAAAACATGAAGATGAAGCCTTCTTCAAAAGAATGTATAAGCAGAATCTAGGTCTTATCAAAATATAATTTATTGCGTTTTGTTTTTTTATAGTTCTAAGATATATAATCTCAAAGTGTATTTAGATATGGCTAGTGGGAATGAGGATACTGTACTAGTGATGCCATCTCAACCAAGTAGCTCACGACGTCGACCTCGAGGTGAAAAATTAGAAAAACCAAGAAGACGTCGAAGGATACCAAGTAACAGGTTACTCTTGATTGTCTTTGAAGCTGAACCAATTCATGAAGATAGTGGCAAAATGATATTTTTAAGCCGCTTCTACAATGAAGACATAAAAATTTAGGCATGGTCTCAAGTAGAAGGTATTGGTCATTACAGGTGGCTATAAGGATCCATAAATCATCTGCCTCGTGAATGACAACTGGAATATATTGCAGAGACTTTGTGCCAAATCTTTGATTTTCTACATTTATGAGCATACGTCTCAAATGGCTTTTTGGAAACCTCGAAGTTAGAGGAGGAGGTGATGTCAAGAATATACTTGTCAAAACCTTCTAGAATATTTTAGAAGGTTCGTAGAACTGTCTAGAATCTTCTAAAATCTTCTAATATCTTCCTAGTTGGTAGAAATTGCTTGAAAAGCTTCTTAATTGGTGGAAGTTGCTTGAAAAGCTTCCTAGTTGGAGGAAGTTGCTTGAGAAGCTTCCTAGTTGGAAGAAGTTGTTTGAGAAGCTCCCTAATTGGAGGAAGTTGCTTAAGAAGCTTCTTAGGTAGGAATATATATTAGAATCGAGGTTGAAGAGTTCTTCAGTCTCGACAACACATTTTTTAGAGTTATAGTTCACCTCTCTGGTATTGTTGTTGTACTTATCTGATTAATCTAGTTTTTGCCAGTTCTTCTTAAACTTCTTGTTTAGACTTCCAGTCTATATTTTGTGTCTGTGACAGTTGTCTGACAATATATATCCATGTCTAAGAAGATTCTTGAGTGGCTTCTATTAAACTAAGAAGCTTTTTGATGAGCTTCTATCAACTTAGAAGCTTCTTGAGCCGTTTCTACCAACTTAGAAACTTTATGAGCTTCTTCTAATAATTAAAAAGCTTTTTAAGTTACTTTCATTAACTTAAAAATTCCTAAAATATTTTAAAAAGTTTTATGAAGTTCTGAAGTATACGTTCTTAATAATTTGAGTGCTAATAAGAATTTTAAAGATTTATAATAATCTGTAGTCTGGATTAAAGCAAAATTTTATAGATTAATAGTTGATATAAATTGTAATATCTATACAAAGTTTGGAAGCAAATTAATAGTACAAAAAAGAAGTCACTCAATATCCAAGCACTTTGTTTGTATTTTCTCTCAATCTATAAATAAAATATTTTTTAAATTATTTTAAAGATTTAATTAATTAGAATTTGATTAAAATTTTATTATAATTTTTTAATAATTTAATTATAATTTATTAGAGCTTAATTAAGATTTTATTAGGATTTTTTTAAGATTTTGTCAAAATTTGATAGATTTATTCTAAGATTCAATTAGAATTTATTTAGGATTTTATTAAAGTTTAATAGGATTCAATTAGGATTTGCTTAAGATTTTGTTAGGATTTGATAGATTTATTCTAAAATTCAATTAGAATTTATTTAGGATTTAATAGAATTCAATTAGGATTTGCTTAATATTTTGTTAGGATTTAATAAGGATTATTTAGAATTGCTTAGGATTTACTTAGGAATTGTTTGGAGTTGATTTAGGTTTGATAAGATGTAGCTAGGATTTTTCCAAGGTTGATAGGATGAACTTAGGATATCTTAAAACTTTCTTAGAACCTTGTTGAGGTTGTTTATGATTATATGGATTATAATTTAAAATTGATAGAAATAAAAATTGATTAAGTTAAGGATTCTAAGAAGATTAAAATTTCCAAGTTGGATGTTTTTAAACACCTTATACATTTTTTTTGGATTATAAGAAGAACTTCAAGGTAAGCTGAAATCTTTCTATAATTACATGTTTGATACATTTTTAAATTGAATTTCTTATAATACAACACTGATATAATTATATATATTTTATTGTATAGAGTTTTATTATAATGGCTTGAAATAAAGCAAAGAAACTTTTTACATTGTTTTAAGAAGCCAAATTGATTTTAAAAGTAATCTATGGCCAAAAATCTTTAATGGAGCAACTGATAATATATCAAGTATTGAACCATTTATGGATAAAAGAAGGAGTTAATGCTATTAATATGCCACTTAATAATGGAATGCTAATCAAGTTAAAGAACATATCTACCATCATTAAGATTTTTATGGTATCTTTAAAATATTAAAAAAATTATAAAAAAATTAATTTAATAGATAATTAATTTTTTACTTTAATTTTATACTTTTGAATATGGGTGCTAATAATATTAAGATTCTTATTATCTTTAAGTTCTTTTAATTTGATCTTATATTTTAGGCTTACTTTTAAAGTCTCTTTTTTCTACCTTCAATTACAATAACAAACATATGCCTTGAAGCTTGTTTTTTTTTAATAAGCCTTTTGATTTAATTTCTTTTATTCAACTCAACTTACTTATAATGTTCTAGTTAAAACTAGCATGTTAAATTAATTTTATCTTTCATTGTTAGAAGTTTATATTGGATTGCTACAATATATTGCTTTGATTATATCAGAGTGCATGCAAAATATTTAGATGCAATCTTTGATTAGTTTTGGTCTTTGATTGAACTTGTGAAGAAATATTCTTGGTAATAAGTTTAATATTTTAGAAATTATAATTTTTTTTTAATATACATATTATATTATATGAAAGATTTAAAAGCTTTTTAATGATTTTACATATGTTATATTATATTTTGTATTTTTATCTTTTGTCCCTTTGACTAATATCTTACAATGAGAATTTTAATTGTAACAACTTTCTTTGATAGATAGTCATAAATTGTCAACTAAAGAACATGATATACTATGTTCAATTTAATTGCATGCTATCACCTTTGACATGATATTTTTTTTTCATATATTAGTATTTTTTTATTAAAATATAAGTTTGTAGAATATGCATAGTAATAATATTGGATTGATTTTGGATATTTAAAGTTTTTTTTAATATAAATAGTGATATAATTTGAAATATAAACTTATTAATATTTTCTCTTTTAGAAACTTTGGCATTTTTTTTTGACATATCATATTGGCATATAGTTTGGTCATTGTGTGATTCTTAGTATGTGAGTAATGTTATTTTTGTTATATATATATATATATATATATATATATATATATAATTTGATAAATATATATATATATATATATATATATATATATATATAATTTGATAAATATATATATATATATATATATATATATATATATATATATATATATTTATTTATTTATATGTTGAGTGGTTAATTTTATGACTTAATAACTAGCTTATAAATTTAAAAGATTGGTTATCTCAATTAATATCTATAATCATAAGTACTTATGATTTTCTTTGTATTATTTATATAAAATTAATTTTCTAAATATTTTTAATTTGTTGCATCATCTACATTGGTTGTAATAATCTATCATGTATTTTTTTTATATTTTTATTATTTTCAAACAAAATCTATAAGCTTTTTTGTTGATAATTAAAGTAATGCTTTAATTCAATATTTATATATGTTTAATTGTGTTGATTTTGTTGTTTGTAAATAATTTTTATATAATTACTTTATAAATTATAAATTACTATTTATGAAGTTATGATATAATAAGATACATTACTATAAGTTTTATAAACTTTAATATGTAACTAAGTTTGCATATTAATTTGATGCATGTAATAGATATTTTTTTAAATCACTATTTATTTAGGATTTATAAATTCTTTAAAAAAAAATATTCAACTGAATATGTATGTTCATTTTTTTGTAATGTGATACAAATATTATATTTACAAAAAATAATTTTATCTTTTTTGTTTGCTTTTTTTTGTTTTTTTTGTTTTTTTTTCTTCAAATTTATTATCTTTACTTTAGGTGGTTTGAATTTTGATTAGTATATAGTTTTGGTGCATACAATGAATTCAACTTGATTAAAGTTAATAGCATCACTCAAATAGGCAGTATGTAAGTTATGGCCTACTTGATTTATTGTTTTAGATAATTAAAATAAATAATAAAACAGATCTTGGATCCTAAGATAGATAAGAAAATATATTAAATATTATAATATTACAAAGATATATAATTTAATTTAATTTATATAAATAAATAAAGTTTTTCATTAGAAGAAATATCCTAAAGGCCTTTAGAAAAATAAATGAGGTGAAATATTTTTTTTTCCTACAAGACATGAATGGTATTGTCCTTCAAATTTCCAATTAGGCCCATCTTAAAGAAGTGGTTTTTAAAAAAATTAAAAAGTAGAATTATAAAATATTTAAAATAATTAATTAAAAAATAATTAATCAATATTTTTATACTTCTCATGATTTTTATAATAAAGATATAAATTAATATTTTTAAATTTATAATAAAAGAACAATTTGGTCTATTTCATGGCCTCTTCTTACTTTATACTATATCCAAAGGCCAAACCTTCTTAAAAAAGGCTTATCTTTACAAAGCAAGAATTTATAATAAGTCTATTAAACTTTGGCTTTTTAAAGTGAGATTCTAGGTAATAGTCCTCTTTATTTAACTTAGTGAAGATAAAAAAAAAAAGAAAGATATTTAATATGTGCTAGAATTTTAGATAATACCAAACATTTCTTTTTATAAACTATATATATTTTTTTCCTTACTATCATTCTTTGAAACATAATGTAGGTATATAAAGAGCAACAAAGGATCAGCTATTAGGATTAGAAAGAGTATTTTTTTGACTATACTATATATATGATTCTTGATGAATTTTGAATCATAATGAAGGAGATATTAGGAATTGAATTTAGCGCTTGCAATCTAAAGTCTATAACCAATCTACTTATTTAGTGGTTGCATTTTAATAAGATTTTGGCTTAAAATTTTTAAAGATGTATATTATCATATAATAAAGCTACATGCAAATTTTAATGGTATTTGAATTTTGGATTCTTGAAATATAAAAAAAATAGTATTTGGATATTTGTAAATTAGAATTTAGAGCACCAATTAGGATTTTTAAGATATCAATTGATTGGAAATGAATCTACAATTAATTTATATTGGAATAAAGCTTAAGAATAAAAATTATATTTTTAAGAAATTTAAAAAAATAATAATAATTGAATCAAGAGATATTAGATTTTAAAATTTAGAAGAAAAAAAAAAAAAAAAAAAAAAAAAAAAAAAAAAAAAAAAATTAAAGAACTTTTAGATGCCATAAAAAAATTTATCTACAAATCTATTTAAATATAAAATATTTTTATTTATATAATATCTTTTAATATTATTATATATATTTTTCTTCTATATTAAGAATAAATCACTTATTAGAGCATAATAAATAAATTAAAGATAAATTCTATACAACTAAGTATTTATTTTATTCTCAAATTAAAAAATAATGTCACATAATAGATAGTAAATTTGATATGAAATATTAGAGGTAAAAAATTTTTGACATCCTATTATGGCAGAAGAAAAAAAAAGTGGTAGTAAAAGACATATTGAAGCATTGTCATTGCAACTTGATCTTGATACAACTCAAAAATTTTAAGCATGTGCATTTTTTATGCAATAACAACAAGCAATAAAATACAAAGAAGTAATGGCTACCAAAGCTTTGTACTCTATAATTGGATTATTGCATCAGTTTGATTGTAGAAATATTTCAAACTATCTAAAATATTATTCTTAAGAGATGGAATTTAATATAGTATCATATTGTATATGGCTATAGGATGAAAGAATAAAATATATATATATATATATATATATATATTATAAAAGAATATAATTGAAGATTCAAGATTCAATAACAAAATTATTTTTAAAAATATAAATAAAAGATATGAGATAATAAAGATATGTAATATTAATACTAATTTTTTATAAAAAAAGGCTTATATTTACTTTGTAGGGCCATAAATAAGACAAAATAAGATAGATTAGCAAAAATAATACTATAGGTATCTTTAGGATCAAATCAAAGTATAATTTCTAATAAAAATTATCTAAAAAAATCTTAAATTGATATCTAAAGAAGGTTGGTTATAAACTAGGATCAAAACCAAATTCCAAAAAATAAAACCATGCACTTGTGGCAAATAAGAAGTTCTTTTTTTGATCAAAGAATAATATTGGAAAGCAAACTTTACAGGATTTTTTTGAACATTGGTTGTATTGTTTTAAAGATTGTAATGACTTTGTGAGAGCTATACAAAGTCAAGGTTTTATTTAGATGACTCTAATTGTTGAAAAACAAAATGAATTTATATTTTTGAATATTTTATAAGTATTATAGCAGGTCTTTAAATAAATATTTATAGATTTGTGAATATAGTTGTATTCAATGTTTGCTATACGTTTTAGCTTAATTGGACAATTAGATCAAAGGTTATGATTAATCATATGTAGAAAATTCCTATTAAACTCTAAACCAAAGTGTTATTTTAAATGGTAAATTTTGGCGATATTTAGTGATTTAATTGCTATATTAAAATGCTAGGGAATTGTTAAAAATTAAGGAGGACCTTTTTTAGATTTATGATAAAGATCTTGAATTCTACCACAATGTAGAGTTTTTGCTAAGGAGTAGTAAACCTTGAATAATTGATTAAGGCTAGTGTCAATTGCTTTTTTTTAATTGGTCAAGATATTATAGAAAAATAAATAAATAAATAAATCTTTTTGCCTCCATTGTAGTTAGAATAAAAGTTAGGAAAGAAATGGAGAAATTGAAGGTAGTATGGTAAAAAGATGGGAATTGATTATATAAAAAATTAGAGAATTTTACTACAAAAATTAAATTTTGGAGTAATATTTCTAGGTGAAATTGGAATAAGAAAGGCCCCTAAACAAGGCCCTTATAATCTCCCATAAGGTGAATTTAAGACTTATTTAAAAAAAAAAAAAAAAAAAAAAAAACGAACAAAAACCAATTTGCCTTCGATTCCTAACTAACATGGCTTGCTGATTGAGAACCGGCGGGCTTGGTTCTAGCCGGTTTGGGCTGGGCCAATTCGGATCTAGCTGCCTGGGATTGTCAACTTCGGTGGCGACTGTCAGCGGGATGATCGGCGGAGGATGGCGCTGCTGTCAAACGGACCGCTCGGTGAGCTGGCAATCGACATACGCGGGGGCTGCAACTGGGCAAGCGATGGCGGGCTGTGTGGAGTCTGGGGACTGCGAGGGGGCTGCCAGCTGCGATAGGGTGTGTCTTTGTGGAGGACTGGCAAGAGGGTGTGGTTAGAAGTCAAAGTTCGACGGGCCAGTGCAGGGGAGAGTTTTTTGCAAAAGAGCGGAGCAGAGTCTAGGCTCTCGAGGATTGAAAGCTCCGGGAGGTCGGTTTTGCTGGAATCCTTGGGAGCTGGTGTTGCGGAATTAAGGAAGGTTTTGGATGATCCCCTGATTAGAAGATCTTTGTGTGGGACGCGGCTTGCGATTTGTAGAAGAGTTCTAGAGTGATGGCGTGAAGAGAAGTGTGGAGAACGCTCTTGAGGAGTCGAGAGCTGTGGGAGGTCATTGAGAGATCAGTGTTTGGGCGGCACTTGTAGTGTGTAGGAAGGCAACGGATTGGTGGATTTGTGAAGTGTCCAGGTGTGAGGTTTTTATTTTTTATTTTTTTTCCCTCTATTGATGTGAGATTGATTGACATATTGGTTGATAGTTGTTGTGCTTGATCGTTTAATCGTGCTTGTATGCAAAAATTCCGGCTTCAAAGATAGTGCGGAAGAGCTGCCCAGTTTTATCTAGAATTAGGTCAATCAAGTAGGACACCTATTCATGCAATTCTATGATTTTGTAGAACCATTCATGCATGTTGATATTCATGTGTTCCCATGTATGCCTTGTGAATAGAATGATATTGTCATTGGTGAATGAAATGGTTGGAGGTGCATCACTACTTTAACAATTGGGAAATTGTGAACTGTCTGCTGCTGGTCCTCTGATGCATGCGGTTATGAGTGTCAAAATCATATGTTGAGAAGCTCATTGCAAAGATCATGAAAAACCAATAAGATAAGGCGAAGAAAACGTTCAATTTGAGTTAATTTTGAAGAAGTTATGCTCAATTAAAATCTGGTTGACTAAAAGGAAATAAATTCGAGGTAAAGAGAAAGTAAAAAAAAAAGTAAAAGGAAGGAAAGGAAAAAGAAAGAAAAGAAAAGAAATAAAAGAAAACATAAAAAGAAAAGAAAGTGACTGAAAAAGAGAAGGCGATTTAAAAAAATAAAAAAAATTCAATTAAAATAATTTAATTTAAAAATAAATAAATAAATAAGTAAATAAAAGAATAAATAAAATTTAAAATTAATTTTTTTCTTTTTTTTGTATTTTTTTGTATTTTTTTAAATTAAAATAATAATAATAATAATAATAATAATATCATAATAATAATAATAATAATAATAAGCAATAAAATTGATTAACAAATCTGAATTATTAATTCAATACTAAATTATAGTTGAATAATTAATTTCAATTGAAGGCTAATTAAATCTAATTTTGACCATGGCATATCAATTATTCAATTAAGAGGAAATTAACTCAATGAAGAAGGCTGAACCAAAGTTATAATTACGGTTGTGGGGATAGTAGCTCCTCCATTAAGGACGAGATTATTTTGCCTCACATCCTCCAATTATTTCTATATCTTTGTTTTTTGTTAATCTTATTACTCCTTGTAGTGGTGTTTTGAGTTGATGAATTGTAAGCATTAATTCTCTCATTTGCTCTTGCATTTGTGCCATTCCACTCTTCATTTTAACAAGCTCTGCCATAATACCACAATAAAAAAAAAAGAAAAAAGGTGTCTATTGTCACTACAAAATAAAACATTCAAGAACAAAAGAAAAAATTCTAAGAACAATATCAGTTTAGAAGTAAATAATCCACAACTTCTAATATGCTTATGTCTTATCAAGAAAAAGGGGTAATCTATTCTTAATCAAGAAGAGACAAAGCTTTGATATTGTAACTTTATTCTTGTCGATTTGTCAAAGGCACGAACTAAAACACATGCGTAAGTTAGTAAAAAACTATGTCAAAAAAAAATAACAATATAGAAATAAAGAAGTATGTATATTCAAGAAGAAATTGGAATGGCTATTACCAAAGACTAGAAAATACATGAGACTTTTAAACTAGACTAGAAGCAAGAAAGGAGTTGACAAGAGTAAAGAAGGCTTTATTCTTGTCTCTATTTACATTATATATCTAAGAGCTACGTGGCGGTGTCGGGATAGAGAGAGTTTGCCTCAAGAAAGCACTGGGCTTCTAGTTGTCAGTAATTTCTCAATCAAGCTTCAAAATGAAGAAAATTTTAAGTTTATATATATATATATATTTTCTTTTGGAGCAATTACACCAAATACATAAGCCTCAAATAACCAACAACATTCAAAATATGATAAAATCCTCTAAAACCTTATATATCCTTATGTGGAAATTTTTTCAAATTTCAACACCTCATATCTCCTGATCCAACCATCCAAACATAATAAAATTTTACATGAGATATTGATGTATTCTTATCACCCTCTACAACAAATTTCAATTGCAAATTCATTGCAAATCTTGAGATATCTTGAAAATCTTAATAGTTGCTTCAAACCCTTGTCTTTATACACCCGCATACAAATTTCTTCATATCTCACAAACTATAAGCTCAAATGCCACGAAATTTGTATGTCATGGATATACAGACACTAATGTCTAATACGGATTGAAATCCAACTTTACAAATCAAAATCCAAGGTCTAAGACAAAGGGCAACATTCAAAATGTCTTCAAGCTATGAATGTGAGTACAACTATGAACCGCTGACGGGTAGAGAGAATTCGCCTTGGGAAAACGCCGGGTTCCTAGCTGCTACTAGAACTAGCAGGGAACATGAGAGGAAGCCGTGCAAGTATGTTCTATACTTGCACAATATTTCTTCAAGCTTTCAAGTTATACTTGTATTATACTTGTATAAGTCTTGTACAAATATAAAGTATAAATACTTGAATAATACTTATACAAATACTTGTATAAATACTTGTATAAATCCTTGGTATAACACTTGTACAAATACTTGTATAAATCCTTGGTATAATACTTGTACAAATACTTGTACAAATATATTATAATATAATACTAATATAGAATACTTATAGAATACTTGTATAAATACAAGTATATATACTTGTATAAAAAGTATAAGCAAAGTATGTATGTATTCAAGTATACCTCAAAATACAACCGCATATGAGGAATACAAGTTATACAACAAACTGAAACTAAATAAATCACTAAAAATTCATCCAAAGGTCGAATCAAGCGTGCTTACAGCCTATGGAAAGCCAATAATCCATTGTAAAACATATCAAAATTTCACAAATAGATGACTTACCATTTAAAAGTTATGGCTAAAAGAAGTAGGCGCTAAAATTTCCAAGCAAATGCAAAGGCAGCAAAGCTCCTCTTCACTTCAGCCTTTGTTGTGATCACTTCCCTTCTCCAAATTAGACATGCAATAGCTTTTTAGAAAGCTCACTCCATCATCTAACTTGTTCTAAAATTTCGCATGCATGCCTCTCAAACTCCAGATTTTGTAGCTAGTCGATTCTACTCTTCAAACCCTAGCAACAATTTTTCCTCTTTGACACTTCACGGCTCATAAAACTTTCATCAAAGCTCCAAATGTATTGATTTTTGTTTTTGTGGAAAGCTTACACAAGCTACTACAAGCACCTAAAATATCAAAAGATTGAAGAGACTGTCCGACTTGGGTGGTTGAACAAAGTCTCTGCCCCTCTTCGTCGGGTGGCAGCAAACCCTTTCCCACTCTCAAGCTCACAACTTTTGCTCTCCAACTCCAAATGCTACAAAAGATGTCTTGATAGAAAGCTAGCACAATTTTCCACACTTTCTATAAATTTCACTAAGAAAGAGTTGAAATCAAACTTGCAGTGGCAGCTCGAAGTTTCTGCCCCTCTTCGTCGGGTGGCAGCAAACCTCACTCTACTAAAACAAGCATAACCTTTTGTTCAAAACTCCAATACAAGCAAGTGAGTAGGTTCTAGAATCCTCACAACTTGAAGAACACACCCACCAATTTTCATTACAAACGCTTCTATATCCACGGAGCTATCTCTCTCCAAAGTTCACTACTCAAAACTGCCTCTCCTCTCGGTCTAACAAGAGGAGTATATCTCCCTTTCTTTCTATATTAGACTATGAGACGCCCACATGGGCAGCCAAATCCTATTGGATGGGCCTTATTCATCCCATGCTCTTCTTTCTTATCCTTCATAAGGTCCATTCTACCTCAAAAGTCAACAAGAAAGGTAAAACAACCTTTACCTTTCTTCTAATTACAAAAGAGTCTATTCTAGGATATAAATAAGGTAGGAACAAAACAAATAGCCATCTTAATTCACTAATTAAGTGGCTATAATAAATCCTCTCCTTATAATATCTTCTAAAATAATCTCTAACACTCACACATATATTAACAATAGATACAAGATTTTTCATATTTTTATACACTGCACGTAAATGCAATATGACACCGCTGTCGTACTGTAATTGCTTACAGTATGTAAAATTCACTCAAAATGAATAATATGTTTATAGGTTTAGATGTGTGTTAAAATGATCAGTATAATAAATTAAAGGGAGTTGGTGTAAGAAAATTTATTTTAAATTTTTACTTAATTTGGTTATGGCTTTTAAATTATATAGAGCCTAAATATTTAGTATAAAGCCTTGAGAGGCAATTGGAGTCCAAAGAAGAAGAATTAAACTACTAAGAGGCCTATTTGGCAGAATGAAGACAAAGTGAAGATGAATGAAGACAAGGGGTGAAGTTCTTCATTCCTATTGGTCAATGGTCATGTCCAATAGGCTTTGAGGAGGCTGCCCGCAACAAGAATAAGGATTTTTGCAACTTCAAGAAGGCCATCTAGAAAATCAAAGACTAAGATTAGAAAGCTTGTTTTTTGGGCTACAATTTTGGTATAAAAATTGAGGGATTTGGAGTCTTTATGAGGGAGAAGTAGGCGCTTGAAGTTAAGATGTGCAATTTGTACCTACTATCACTCTTTTGAGGAATGAAGGAGTTTTAAGAGAGCTTTTGGAGATCGGGAGGTGTGGCTAGAGAGGTGATTTCAAGTTCTACACTTGATGTGGAAGAATTTCTATAATAAAAGTTTTGAAGAAGGAGATATTGGGAGTCAAACACAATAGTATGAATTCCAAGGTAGTAAGTAGGCTGTTTTATTCATAGTGATGGGTTTTGCCATATCTTGAGTTTCTGGTTAAATTCTTATCTAAACATTTTTAAAAAGGTGAATCTTTGTGCTAAGAAGCTATACATCAAAGTTTCATAGCATTTGGACATTGGATTTGTGAGATATGAAGAATTTAGTCCACGCGTGTTTATAAACAAGGATTTAAAGCTACTATTAGGGTTTTTACGATAACTAAAGATGGATAAATAATCGATGGTTGAAACTTGTTGTGCTAGTTGTTAGAAGCACATCAGTACTTTTTGTGAAATTTTAGTGAATTTGAACAATTAGATTAAGAATTAAAGATTGATGAAGTTTGGAAAAAATTCCCCTCCTATGGATGAATGAGGGTTTAGAGTATTTTATTATAGTTTGAGTGTTTTTGTGAAGTATAACATATATATTGGGTGTAATAGCCCTAAAATAAAGACTTTTATATAAATTTGAGGATTTTATTATTTTGGATCTTGGTTGAGTATTTAGTTGCAGCTAGAAGCCTAGCGCTTTCTTGAGGCAAATTCTCTCTACCACGACATTATTGGTGCTTCCACTGAGAGAGCCTTGAGGCATTAATTACTCAACAAGCTAGAATGGGGGATCAGAATCTTGGGTTTGGATTACTAGGGGGAGTAGGTGCCCAAGATTTATTTAGGATATTTGCTCAATTTATGGATGAGAGGCAACGGACTCAAGGGAATGATAGGAGCACTACCAATGCCTTAAAGGTAGTGGTAGATAAGATTGGGAGGTTTGAAGGGAGAAACATTATCAAATTTTTAAGGGTTTATACATGTGAAATAGAGGTACATCAATTTTAGAGGTGAGAATGATTACCACCTTTGATTTAGCAGTGATACCTGAGATCAGGGAGAGGGTGCAAGAGTTACGTGAAGGAATTACATCATGGAATAGATTTGAGGAACTTTTGAAGGATGAATTTTTTGAAGAAGACTCAGAGAGAATGACCAAAAGATCATTTTTGGAATGGATTGAACAAAGGCTAGGGAATCAGATGGCTCCAAATAAATTGATTAGAGAATTTGAAAGGAAGTTTGGCCAATTACCATGGCAAGAGAGGCAACTATTAGACATTAGGAAGACTAAGTTATTTTTACAAGCAATTGATAAAGATTTGGAGGACAAGTTGCTTTTTTATCTTCCAGACAAGAAATCTGAGAGTGGATTTATAAATAACTGGAGGTTGGTGAAAGAAACAATAGGGCTTGTGGCCAAGCAGCAAAAGATTAAGACTTGAGGATCATTATTATTGTTGGAGCTAATATCTGCAATCCCAAGTTCAGTACCACTACAGAAGACAAATAAGGCTGCTCAAGATCATGCCATTGAAGAGCTAGTTAAGGGTATACGGGATCTTAGGGTAGAAATGAGTGAACTTAAGAAATCTCAGAAGGTCAGCTCATTGAAGACAATTGAAGGTTCGAAGGCATTTGTAGAAAGATGCATGTGATATGACAATCCAAACCACAAGCGTGGCGAATGCAAAAGCTATAGAGGTGCAATCAGAGAAAATATTATGCATTTCAAAAAAGGGAGGATAAGACTAGCAGGTTTTGATAAGCCTTTGAGGACCAACTTTGAAAAAAGAGGTATGAAGAAGTTGGTAGATGAGCAAATAAGCAAAGGTGGTACCATGTACGAAAAGGGAGCATAATCTTATTCTATTTTAGTTGAATAAAGTGCAATTAAGATTGTTTCTCTACCAGCTATGGAGGCCATGATCAGAGGAACTGAAGCCATCAGGAAGATGAGTGGTTGGAATGATCCAGTTGATGCTATTAATATCAAAGTATTTTTAAATAAAAAATAACAGAGTCATGATTTGAATGATGCTATGGTTGAAGAGAAGAGAGACAGAGCTGCTCAAGAAGAAGATATTGTTGAACCTCTAAGCAAAAGGAGGTCTCCAAGGAACAAGGACGCTTCTCAGGGACAGAAATCAAAAAAGATACCTTCTACTGTCCATCTTGGCGATGCACCATTATCAAAAGAATGGTGGGAGAAGGACAAAGAGAAGGAGAATGATGGCACAGGCAAGTCCAAAGATAAAAGTCCTGTCTATAAACTTCAATTTGATATTGAAACATCAATAGATATGAAGAATATCTTAGAAGAGAAGATTTTGGATGCCAAAATTGAATTCATTCTAAGAGAGGCTTTTGGTATTGGAAAAAGGAATTTTCACGAGCTAATTATTGATGTAATAAAGAAGAAGAGGCAAATGACAATTGAAGCTATTATGGTGGAAGTATTAGATATTCATGTGACTAAAGATGAAGAAGAAGAAATAGGACAGGTATTTGCTCAATCTACATCAGTAGAGTTTAAAAACATGGTTGATATGGAGGGCACGGCTCAAATCAATCATACCTAAGATATAGAAGGATATCAAATAAAATGTATATCGATAGAATTTGGTAAAAAAAGGAAGATTATACAAGAAACACGAGTTATCTGTTCTTCAAAAGGAGATGGGAATGAGATGGAAAATAATAGCTATTCAGTTTTATATTGAGCCAGGGCTACTACAGAAACACAAATTTTAGCCTTGGTTGATCATGGATCAGAAATTAACATCATGTCCAGGTAGGTGTATGAGAAGAATAAGTGGCCAATTGATATCAACCATGGCTGGGTAATTAGAGCTGCAAACAATGAGCGAGGCAATCTATATGGAGCTTATCCAACTGTGAAGGCTAAGATTGGAGATGTGGAGATAGAGCAAAACTTCTTTGTGCAAAACTCTGCTACATATCTGGTAATACTTGGTCAACTTTATATCACAGTTGCTAGGATGGAGACTATAGTCTTGGATGATGGTTCACATTATGCCAGGATTCGTTGTTGTAATAGAAAAAAGGTTGTACAATTCCTTACTGTGAAGCCTATTCATAAAAGGCATATAGAGCAATTGAGAGAAATATCTTTAGAGTCAAGAAACAAATTCTTGGATTTCTAAAGGGTACCTTTGTAGCATGGAGGATCATGGGTGCAAATAGATTATCTACAAATCCCTATGTAGATAATTTGAATTTTGGTATTTTGGATTTGAGTGATGATGGATTTGTGAGCTTTCAAAGGATTGAAGATTTAAATCCTGTAAATAGGAAAAAAATAAAAAAACAAGAGAAAAATTTAAAAAAAAGGGGATTAGTTTCAAATGATGAAGTTATAGTTGGAATACTAGAAGAAATTGGGTTGGAAGATGGATTGATGCAAGTTATAGAAAACCTAGTTACAAAGAAGGATGAAGATGTTATTGTGGAGATACAATCAAGGGAGGCTTATGAAGAATTGAAAAAGATGGTAACATGTATTGGATTTGCTACAAGCTATGGATTAAAATTTGAGGCTATTGTGCAAATCAAGTATAAGATTGTGGCCAAAAAGATGAAATCAGTGGCCACTCAATTACCACCTGATACTATGGAGCACATCAAGCAAGCAGTTAAGGAATTAAGATTGAGAGAAAAGTACAAAATTGGATATCAATTTATTCAAGATTCATTGGCTAAGCTGAAGATTAGAGGGGGTGATTTCTTGAGAACACCAGATAGAATAATATTTCAAGAAGTGTTTATTAGACATGGTAAGGCATTTGCCTTAACTTGTGATGAAATTGGATGTGTGAATCCTAGTATTGTAGCACCTATGGTAATTTTCACTGTACCACATGTTTCGTGGAATTTAAAGCCTATACCTATACCTAGAGCTTTGCTTCCTAAGTTGATGGCATTCTTAAAAGAAAAGGTGGAGATGGATATCCTTGAACCTTCAATTGCTCCCTATTCAAATAGATGGTTCACTGTACCTAAGAAATCAGGGGCGTTGAGATTTATTCAAGATATACAACTAGTAAACAGGGTGACTATTCAAAATATGGGATTAGATCCTGTAGTGGATGAAATAGTTAAACAATTTATCAGTCATGCCATCTATTCTATTAGAGATTTATATTCTGGATATGATCAGTTTCAATTGGCTGAAGAAAGTAGAGATTTGACCACTATGAAGACATTGGATATGAAGACAGTGGACAATGTGCTATTTGGATGATATACTTATGAAGGGTTGCAAGGTAGAAGATAAGGATGAAATTTTGGATGCTAAAGGTTGCAAACAGTTTATCAAGCAGCACATTGAAGATGTGGCTCGGGTATTGGAGAAGCTTGAATCAGTTAATTTGATATTATCTATAGAAAAATCAAGCTTTGGAGTTGGTGAAATTTTGGTGGTGGGACACATGTGGGGCAGGTATGGTAGAAAACCAAATCCAGAAAAGGTTGATGCTATATCTAGAATGAAGGCATATGGAAGTGTTACAGAAGTTTGAAGATTTTTATCATAGATGTGTATTCTATCACATTTGGATCCCTCACTTTGCGCATATCTCAGAGCCACTATACAAATTATTAAGGAAGGGTAAGAAGTTTATTTGGAAGGATGAACAAGAAGTAGCTATGAAAAATTTGAAGATGATTTTGAGTTCATCGCCTATCCTTAGACAGGTAGATTATCAATAAGAGAGACCAATGGTTGTGACAGTGGATACAAGTCTAATAGCAATTGGATGGGCTATTGGACAAGATGATAGAGAGGGAAAGAGGTTTGCTATAAGATTTGGAGCCAAGATTCTTACAGAAAGATAAAGGACTTATCCACAAGTTAAAAGAAAATTTTAGGGACCACTCACTACTTTAAAGACTGAGAAGAATTACTTGATTGGAGCTAGAGTGGTTTTGGAGACAGATTGTTTGACTTTACTTGAGATGGTAATCAATTGCACTATTCCAGAGATTGCTATGTTGAGATGGATAGCCTATATAAAAACATTGAATCCTGTTTTGATATACATTACTGTTAAAAAGAACTCAATGGCAGATATGGTATCTAGAGCTAGATATACCTTTGAAGAGGAGATGATTGCATATGAAGATCGTGAACATCAAGAGGAGAGGAACTACAGGTATTTATTTGCTACTAATGGAATAGATTTTGGAGATGAGGTTCAAATCTTCCATGAAGATTTACATGAAGAAATGTTGAGGGATATTGGAATTTATTTAAATACAATGAGGAGGCAAGAAGGCTAGATGGATAAGACTTTCAAGGATATCAGGCACCAATCCTATACTTATTTATTTAAAGATAGATTTTTATGGAAGAGGCCTAAAAGGGGTGATAAAATTCCATTGAGAGTGGTGGAAGACCTTGAGACCAAGAATAAAGTTTTGAAAGAATTTCATGATACACTCTGGGCATGACATAGAGGATTTTGGGCCACTTATACTAAGATCAAGGAGAGATATTGGTGGAAGGGCTTGTACAAGGATGTAGAAGATTTTGTAAGTTCATATATAGAGTGTCAGCTACAATCTAAGGTTAGACATAGAGATGAACTACATCCTACTTATCTACTTGCTGTACATTTTCAATGGGTGATTGATTTGGTAGCTATGCCATTAGGACTTTGGGGCATGAAATATTTGGTTCTAGCAAGAGAAGAACTATCAAATTATGTTGAAAGGAGAGCATTGAAAACCAAGACTACAAGAGCAATATGTAGGTTTATATTGGAAGATATTTTTAACAGATATGGAAGCATTGGAACGATGAGAGCTGATAGAGGAGAATTGGATGCTGTTGAAGCAAGAAAATTCTTTAATATGTATGGAATTCAGCTAAAGTTGACTACTTCTTATAATCTTGAAGCCAATAGAAAGAGTGAGAGGGGTCACCCTCGTATCATTTATGCATTGGTCAAGGCATATAAAGGTAAGCCAATTCAATGGCCTAAGCTACTTCCATTTGCTTTATGGGCTGATAGGACTACTCATAGTACTGTCACTGATTATATGCCCATAGAGTTGATATTAGGACAAAAGCTTATGATGCCCGCTGAAAAAATATATCCTACATAGATGTTTCTATCTTGGAAAGATGGCATTGATAGAAAAAAATTATTAGAGCTCCAGATAGAACAGTTGAGAAGGTTACTTGAGGACCTACAAATTGCACCTGAAAGGTTAAAAGATGCAAGGTTGAAAAATAAAGAAAGGTTTGATAAGATTCATAGATTAAGTCCTAAGCCTATAGAAGTTGGAAATTGGATTCTAGTTTATGATAGTAGTTTAGAACATCAACATAGTACTGAAAGAAAATTTGCAAAAAAATGGTTTGGTTCATATGTGGTAGTCACGGTCCATGATAATACCACATATTCTTTACGTGAGCTAGATGGAGCTATCATTAGAATTCCAATAGTCGGAAAGAGGGTCAAGACTTTCAAGAGAAGAGATGGAAAATTCACGATAGAAGACCTTGAGCAAATTTCACCTCAACACTTGGAGGAAAGACATGAAGTAGAAGAACCTATGGGTGACTCACACCCCTTTCAAGAAGATGAATAGAGGTAATACGTGGCACATACCAGAGGATGTGCAAGTTTAGAGGGGGTGGATGTTGTCCTGTAATTCCTTACAATATGTAAAATTCACTCAAAATGCATAATATATTTATAGGTTTAGATGTGTGTTAAAATGATCAGTATAATAAATTAAAGGGAGTTGGTGTAAGAAAATTTATTTTAAATTTTTACTTAATTTGGTTATGGCTTTTAAATTATATAGAGCCTAAATATTTAGTATAAAGCCTTGAGAGGCAATTGGAGTCCAAAGAAGAAGAATTAAACTACTAAGAGGCCTATTTGGCAGAATGAAGACAAAGTGAAGATGAATGAAGACAAGGGGTGAAGTTCTTCATTCCTATTGGTCAATGGTCATGCCCAATAGGCTTTGAGGAGGCTGCCCGCAACAAGAATAAGGATTTTTGCGACTTCAAGAAGGCCATCCAGAAAATCAAAGACTAGGATTAGAAAGCTTGTTTTTTGGGCTACAATTTTGGTATAAAAATTGAGGGATTTGGAGTCTTTATGAGGGAGAAGTAGGCGCTTGAAGTTAAGATGTGCAATTTGTACCTACTATCACTCTTTTGAGGAATGAAGGAGTTTTAAGAGAGCTTTTGGAGATCGGGAGGTGTGGCTAGAGAGGTGATTTCAAGTTCTACACTTGATGTGGAAGAATTTCTATAATAAAAGTTTTGAAGAAGGAGATATTGGGAGTCAAACACAATAGTATGAATTCCAAGGTAGTAAGTAGGCTGTTTTATTCATAGTGATGGGTTTTGCCATATCTTGAGTTTCTGGTTAAATTCTTATCTAAACATTTTTAAAAAGGTGAATCTTTGTGCTAAGAAGCTATACATCAAAGTTTCATAGCATTTGGACATTGGATTTGTGAGATATGAAGAATTTAGTCCACGCGTGTTTATAAACAAGGATTTAAAGCTACTATTAGGGTTTTTACGATAACTAAAGATGGATAAATAATCGATGGTTGAAACTTGTTGTGCTAGTTGTTAGAAGCACATCAGTACTTTTTGTGAAATTTTAGTGAATTTGAAAATTAATTAAAATTAATAGATTGATGAAGTTTTTATTGTACAATAATGATATTACTTATTTTTATTTTATTTTAATAACTTATTTTTATTTTTATTTTTAATAACTTATTAAGTATATTACAAATACTAACTATTTAGATAGTTACCCAAAATTTATTTTCATGATATCCAAGGTTAGACTTAGTAGTGGAGAAGAACTTGTTAAGCGGATGCAACCTGATAGTGATCTTGAAAATGCATGGATTATATTTGACCATGTGAAGCATATCAAAAATTAGACTACAATGGCTTCTTATGTATACAATGCCACTTATTGCCATGTTATGACCATTGCTATTTATAACATATAATCTAAAGATATTTCTATTCAAATGATTTTTTGAAAGAACCTCAATGCTGTTGTTGCTAGGTACAACATTCCAAATTTCAAGTTCAAGGGATTCATGGTAGATAATACACAAGCAAATTGGAATGTTGTTTGTATTATCTATAATAGTAGTGATGCATCTATTTCCATGAAGGATTAAAAAAAGACATGTCTCTTTTATTGGATTCAATCTTTAGAGAAACATATTATAGCTAATATTTAAATAGACCTCCAAGATCAACATCAACAACTTTGCAAATAATACAAAGATGCCAAAATATCAACAAAAGTTGAGACTTGATATCTCGTCATCAAGTCTTGGTGGCTCTCCTCAAGAGCACCTACAGATAAAGGACTTATTTGTCTTAACCTTTGGCTTGCCTTCTAGCACTTTTGATATTGCTAATAGAGTAGTTTCATGGAATTGATACATCCTCACTTATCTATTCCACTCTATTCTTATATCTCTAGATTTTATTTTAATAATTTTCTAATACTTGCATCTATATATGCCTAAGTTATAATCTCTGTAAGACTCTAAGTTGGCAAAAATACCATCCTATAATCTTACCGAGATTGTGTATAACAAGTGGTTGCAACAGTCCAAAAAATGAAGAAATGACCTCTATGTTGCAACCGTAGATGATTACGTTGTCATGTTATAAATCAAAACATAGTGTGAAAAACATAAAATAATGCATTAAAATAAAAAGATTAAGATTAGAAGTAAGGTTGATAGAAAATTAGTAGTAAGAAGATACAATAGAAATTTACCTTGAAAAGTGAAATTTCTTCAAGTTAGTAAAAAGGAAAAGGTTGAGGAAGTGGAAAAGACATGGGCTAAGAGGTCTTTTTGACCAAGAGGATAAAGAAGACCAGGAGGGAGATGACAAGGAAGGGTCGTGAAGAAGAAGGAGGAGAGTTTTTTTGGAAGGATAGGATTTTTTTGATAGGTAGTATATGTTTTTGTGTATAGAGGAAGCTTAGAGAGGATTTTAGATGCGAGTTTTTGTGAATTTGTAGTAGACAAGATAAGGAACTCATAGAAATAATTCTCATATCTCATGTCTTTTCATTAAGTATCAAGGGAGATATGAGTCATGAAAGTTGTAGGTATTTAAGACTAGGGCAATGAGGGTTACAAAATTTCGGGCCTTGGTTCTTGGAAACCACTTGGACTTTAGTTGCAAAATTTGTTGGGTTTTTGTTTCTTATAGAGTTAACTACTTTGTGTTAAAATATCAAGTCAATATGACCTCTAAGCAAAGAGTTATGAGTGAAATTGTAACCGGTTTGAATGAAAAAAGAAATAGAGTGAAGGTAGGGTTGACGGTTTGTATAGGCAGTGCATGTGTGTGGGTTTTTTTGGAGTATAAAGGGAGTTAAAAGACGAATTTGAATGTGAAATTTGATATACATGATCTATGTAAGTTAAGGAAGAGATGAATGCAAGTTTGATACTCATTAGTCTTATGAATAAAATGTTATGTTCTTTCAAAGTGACAGGGGTCTATCTCCAAATCAGTGAGGTTTGAGAGAGCATATCTTTGTGATCAGAGTATAATTTTGAATAAAATTTATTGAGATTTGTAGATATATGAGTCTATTAAGTTTTGTAAAAAATTGATTGCTATTGGAGTTATATTCGAGGAGTTATGAGGAAATTTTTGATCAGATCTAGAGTTGTTAGAAGGCAAAATTAAAGAAGAAGGATGGAACCTATAACTCAAGTTTGGAGAAGACTTTTGGAGCAATATTTAGAGGGTGTTTACAACATGATACAAGCTATAAGCCTACCAAATTTCAGCACTTAGGTCTTCTTTAATGAAGAGCAATGAAGGTATGAAGCAAAGGGGGTCCAGAATCAAAGGCAGCATGGAGGGATTATTTTGACAACATGGTTTTCTCTAACCACATGAGCTATAATCAAAAGGTTTATGGGGTTTGCTTCCTTACTTCCTTAAGTACTTTAAGTTCAAATATTGCTTCAATTAATGTGATATCCTAGGATTTATGATCAAAATTGGAGGCAGATTTCTAAAGACAAAATATGTTAGGATTAATAAAGTATATTTTTTATGTAAATT